>KN550423.1:0-10042 GCA_000797555.1 Oesophagostomum dentatum | reverse complement strand
AATAATATGACTGTAATCGTGAACTCTGAAAGCGTGGCGTGACGCCAGGCAACAACCTTCTGCCACATCTCTTGCTTCTTGCCACTTTGGCGCTACCGCTCTAGCACAAGTCTGAGTTGCACTTTACTGGGGCGCTCTTATTAGGCGACAAAACCCCTCACAAGCGGTGAACCATAAGCCCTACCTCCAATACACAGGCGACTGTCAGAAGAACTTAGTGTCCGCAGGGGAAATCGGCGCCATGCAACTAAATACTTGTACAACAGAGGAGAAACCTGCGACCTTTTTACATTTTGTGTTTTCTGACGCTTTGTGCTGGGTTTCATACAAAAGTTCTGGATGAGACAAGTTGTCTGAATGTTCAGCATTTTGAACAGGGATGAAGTCTCCAAACAGAATCTTGTTGAGATGTTCTTTTAATCTTAACGGGGCAATATTTTCTTTCCCTTCTCATGCAAATGAGGACCGAAGAACTTAGAGTTGGTCGAAATTCACGAAGTAGTTCCAATGTCCCTTGCGGACATTATGTTCTTCTGGCGACGTTCAGGAGCAAAAAAAGGCGGTCCAGAAGCGGAGGTTCCGTAAAATAGGAGTCAAACTTCGCGCATATGGCATATCGCAACCAGTTGCGCGTTTTTTCACAACGCACTTGTTAGATTCTCTGATTTTGCATGACTTCCACGTACCTCGCTGAATTTGCAGCTGCTGCTGTTTTGCATTTGTCAGCAGCAAGGTGAGCACAAGCTGGACAATTTTTTTACTCTGCTTCATTCGAGCTTTTTGTTTTCAGTTTCTATGTGTTGTTTGTTCTCAGTGGTTTCCTTTCTGTATTGTTCATTGTTATGATAATTTGTGAGTTTTTTTAGTTAGTTGACTGATGGCGTCTACTTCTCCTTCGTTTTCTCAAGTGCTGGCATAGGTCTACTGTTGTATAAAAGGTATCACAATATTAATTTCTTATCAGGGTGCACAGGAAACTCCACAGTAATTTTGGGCGTACAGCCGACGCGCACGCTTGTTCACGCTTAGTCACCTCTGGAACAGCCAGAGATTACTATAGAATTTCTTGTGCATCCTGGTAGGAAGTTAATCTTGTAAAGGTATCTCGCTGCTGCGCGCCACCGTAGCCCCTTTGTGCGTCAATTAATTAGTGTGGCCTCTGCGCCTGCACAAACCAGTGGTCACTCAACAGGATTAAGTTAACTACTTATAATCTCCTTTTCTATCCACATTTTCGCTTATCTACTGTCACTTTGGTCAGTCTTCATACTTCCTTGGAAGCTGTAGTTCTAATAAATGACCATCCTCATTCGTTATAGCGGATGCATCAGAAGCCACTCTTCGTAAGATGGCGGCGCAGGGTCGCGCGCGTGCCGGGGCCGGCTACATACCCTGCGCATCTAGGGCGCTTTGCCAACGTCCGCTGACAGGAACGTTTTTCTAGAAAATTCGATGTTTCGGCTTAATACCTCGCTTTTCAGTTTGTGTGATTGGTTTGTTTGTGTTAACCATATGATCGTCTTCCGTCTTCTGCTGCAACAACGGATGTAATTCGTCTAGCTACTGCTGCTTTTATTCAGCTACTGCATTGTGAATTCTTTAACCATTTCTGTGCTGGTTCAACTGCTGCCATACTGCTATCCAGCTTTTACAACTATTCTGCTAGAGATAGGCATGAAAGGAACGATGGGTGCAACGACTGGATTTTTTACGTGCAAGTTTTATAACACGACAAAGCGCAAACAGCGAATGCAGTGCAGTTAGTTCCATATATTACAACTTTGTAGAAGTGCCTAGTACTCATCATAAATTCGGCTCAAAATAACCCCTTACAAAGCTTACAGCTCCTCGTTTCGGGATGGGCCCATGCATTGCATCTGTTGTAAGCCCACCAATATACAGCGGAACCAACCATTGCCTCCTTATCGTCGGGGTTTTCCAAAGGTGGTTGCCTTTGATCGCAGAAAAAGCACACCTCCAACTCAATGAGATCTATATCACGATCGGCAGTGTGCAGCTGCGAGGACAACGTCTTCTTTTCCGGCTGGCCTGTGCTCTAAATAGATTAGATTAGGGGCATGCTATTGCCTGCGTTGGAGTTTATCCAGGCAGTTGCCATACTTTGACCATTTTCCTTACTCGAGCTTTGCACGCCTCACTCTGTTTTGTCAGGTTTATCTGTTCGCGTACTGGACAGTTTTGCATGGGCACAAGATGCGGCAGTGACTGAAAACTGACGTGGCATTGACTGAAACTTTTTCTTTGTATCAATAGCATGTATCCACTATCTTGTAAATGAAGGACTTATTATTGCAGTTTATTGTTTGCAGACATAATTGCAGTAGTCGCTCGAACCTTTCCGAGTTTCGGATTACTTCAAATATCCTCTATGATACAAATACTGTTGATTAAGTTCTGTACAACACCATAATCAGTCCCCTCCCATACAGATGTTACAGTTTCCCTTTATTCTGCTATCGTATTGTATTGTTTGCTGTAATGATAGAACTTACGCATAAGGATGCGCCAGAGATCTTCAACAGGATTACAGTACAGTCCAGGATAACAAGGAAGCCCAACCCATTAAATTTGTTTCGGCTGCTCAAACCACCTTCCCGATAATTGCAATGCATGTAATGCAGCGTTTTGTAAAATGTTAGAACAATGTCGCGACTCTCTCACGAACGGCAAATGGAGTGATTTCTGCACTTCCTGGTAATCCTCGGAATCATTCTGCACGAAGCAGAACTCAGTTCCAACTTACTTCGAACTTCCGAGAACACTCCACCCCATTAATAAACCGCCGCTGAAGTTGCGTCTTGGAAGCACGACAGGGTCTTTTCGCAAATCCCTCCAGTAACATCAGCAACTGTCGAAAGCACCCAAATTAAACTTCTTCTCCTGGCTAGAGAACAGCGAATTTTGGAGTGTAGCCGCTAATCCAACATAGGTTTCTACTAACAATCTTTTGTGTTTTCTTTCAAACAACTAAAAATAGCCCTCTTGATAACATTAAAAACACTTGAACACCGTCTCCAATACCCCGTATGATGTGTAGGGTAGGTTCTGTAGGACCTTCTCATATTCTTCTTAACAATATTGCTCACTTTCACTGCTCCTCTCGGCGGAAAATATATCTATAATATTAATAACTAATTAACTAAAACGTAATTATCTAAGACCTTCTTAAAGGGTCGTCCTTTCCAAAAGACTCATCTATATCAAACACGCACAGATCTTCGGTCGACATAATTTAGTGCTCGATTTCTATCTTCTTGATGCACTGCAAGGAGCACCAAAAACCACTAAAAATTAAACGATGCTGGATATGTAGGTTCGAAAGAGAATGATGTTTTATGATACCAAGTGGATCCACCTGCGAAAGAGAAAAAATGATAGCAGTTTTTCTCGAAAAAAGAGTTACAGTTTCATATTATCACGATGTTTCAGCATAAAACAAAAATATAACAACGTCATGTGATGATGAAAGCAGCACGAAACTTTCTTTTACTTTGGGAACTTCATCTTTCATACGATCAGTTATAAATCAATAGCAGCAATTTATATGTACAGAAGTGCTGAATAAATAAACAGTTCAGACAAATCGGAGACAAATGGTAAGTGATCAAACAAAATTTTTTAATATAAATAGCACAATCTGACCAAAGATGAACTTCGAAAAACACAAGCATTATTTTTGTCTGTACCTCACACATCCAAGCGCTTATTCTCAGGTCAGATATGGTGGAGTTCAAAGGTGAATAGATGATAATATTTGTCCACTATGAACGTCGCACTTAAAGATTAGTGCCACGACTTCCAATCGTTAAAGGTGAAATGGCCGAAGTCAAATTATTCTGGCAGGTGTCGCGCATTTCTGAGGTACCTGCTATAAACTTACAGCGTAGATAGAAGAACACACTTTTCTGACACTTACAAAATCATGGTGCATGAACTGTATTTCTGAAGGATTTTTCATTGCCCGCAGAAAAATGATACCAATGTCTAAAATTTTCTCAACAACTTCAATAATGTTTTTCGTCTTTGCCTCTTTATAGTCTGTGTTGAACTCAGTTCTTGGTTTTTAACTAATTTAGCTTCACAAATATTGCTCACCTCTCCGTCGTTGAGCATAATCGATTTTTTCTGGCGGTATTCATGTTCATAACATACTGATTGCACGCCTCATTTACAGACGCAGATAAATCAATAATTGCTCCGAAATTCTTTTTCTGAATAAAGGAAGGTGAAATACAATCTCCTAAAACGAAGTGAATATTGGCATATAGGATCAGTTAAGCTATCGGTGCTGTCTATTGTTCTCACCGTCCCTCCCTCCTACTCGCTATATGAATACGATTAATGCCAGAGAAACAGCTCAGCAAGGAGAAACGTAAAGAAACACATAAAGATAAAGAACGAACCTTTAGTGATCGCGCACAACCAAATAAAAGCCGGCTTACCACAGCCTCCAAATCGATCAAACTTGACATGACAAAACACGAATAAACGTTGCTGCTCCAGTAAAACTAACGTTTGCAGGATTAGCAAAATTTACATTTATTGGTTTTGATCTTTAAATAACGCTGAATTTGTACTACGCACGGGGTGCAGCATGTATGCTTCACCTCCAGCAACGAACCTGGTTTCGATGCAATCGTATGTGGGCGTACCACGACTTTCTGACGTCGATGAAAATCGTGACGACGGCGACAAGAGTCGATACGCACCAAAACCACAGTCGCTAACGACGGCGATGACGCATACCGTCTACCCTCAAATGGAGTGTAAGTTCAGCCTAAGACTGTTCAGCTGAATGATAATTGGAAACAAAAAAGGTTTTGTCGGAACTTTTCTAGAGCTTTCTCTGTCTCCTTTTCTAACTAACATACGGCCGATACGCTTAACGCCACCACTACAGAACAAAAATGTAAACACTTCCGAGACATTGCAGTCCCTCGATAGAACTCTCCGTAGGGGTGGCTAAGTTGTTGTCTGAAGATGGCGTGAACTACTGATGTCTGCATGTCACTGATACGTTTGTACTTCTCAGTTTATCCTCCAGAACTATCATCTGCATAACCCTTATCAGCTCGAGGCCACTAATTTGACGCCATCGGGAATTCTACGAAAGAGCCTGTACATTTATCGGAGGTCGGAGAAAGATGTATAGAGCCATAGCTTGGTAGCCGCGCATACGCTCACGTAGCCAGAAGTTGCGAAAGAGAAACACATCTCGAGGAGGTGCAGACAACAGGCGAGCGCGAACATGGCAATGCGACGAGTATATTTCCTCGCAGACACCATATTTACTACTCGATGAAATGGAAAAGGTCAACTTTGTCATTTCGCTTAGCGAAAGCCTTCCCGTGGCCCGAAACCGTAACAGCATCGCAAGGCCCTCGCGGCAAGCGGTACAGAGTGGATGCGACAGACGCGCGGTTTTATTCCCCTTCTGAACAGATCTTAAGTGGTTCAGTGGTATTTTAATGAACATAAAGAGGGAGAAGGAATTTATCTGTCATACAAGCACAAAATAAAAATGTCGAGGGCTGGTTGTAAGTGGCTTGGGTGATCCGTGGGTGGTTTTCTTGATGCTCGTTGGCGCCGGTTATGGTAGGGTGGCGGAGTGGGAGGGCGACGGAATAGAGTAGTGGTACGAGCATGTAGTGCAGGAACTAGAATTCCGGTGATTTGTGCTGGGGCCATGTTGTGATTTCCTGTGATGGCAGAACAGAGAATTGTGCTCGAGACCACAATTTCCGCACTCGACATCATAGGCTTCCAGATGGGCCGGATTCAGGCATTTCAGTCACAGCAATAGTTTTGTGGTCTGAGCCATGCGATAAACGGGATCTGGGTATTGGCTGCACCTTCCAGTGTGATGCGATTCCCTGTTCTCTTCCACGGTACTAAAACTAAATTGAGCATGACGTCTGCATTGGGCAGTTCACGCCAGAAAATTTGAAGATTGAAGACAAATGGTGGTTTAACGCAGGACGTTTTTTAAAGAGCACATTTAGCATTTTTCACTTAATGCATCCCTTGAAAACATGTATATTCTGCAAATTTGTGAGTCATCTCAAAAAGTAAGCTGAATGTTGGAGTTCCTGTTGTAACATGATAGCAAAACTTTACTATAAATAATGAATGCGCTGTTTATGGGCTGCATTCTTCAACGCCTTCATATGCAACTTTCGACACTGTTGTTTCATTTATTTATTCGTCCTTGACGGCAGGCGCCCAAATTTGCGTGTAGTCGTCAATGTCTTAAATAAAAAAAAATTCTGGATGCACGGCTTCCACCTCTGCGCGAGCCCCAAAGTAAGCATGAGGCTGCTAACAACTGCTAAGGATGCAAGTATTCAATCTACCAAGCGTTAGAAGAAAAACGGATCTAGCAACTAGTTTACTACATTAATGTTACAGTTTATCTGAGAAGGTTCCTTCATAAATCTGAAATAAGAGATTCAACTATCTAAACATACTAGCGAGAATGTTAACAAATAGATCGTGTGGTAAGCATTTAATCTGTAATCTTCCCCTTATATGTGTCAACTAGACATCATTGGCTAAATGGTCTGCATTTTGTCGCTGCCAACCGAGGCAAACTTCGCCCAAAAAAATCAGTGTTATGAAACATATCAAATGTCAGCCTCATGTCGGAGCTAGACTCCGTACGTGTATAGGCATGACGATGTGACGTAGAAAAAACTTTTTGCATCCACACTGCTTTACGGATAGAAGTTTTGGTGCACCTTGTGTTAGCTGGCCAAGTACTCTGCGAAATTAGCTCTGCAAGCTGACCAACAGTCCTTTTAGAAGAGCCTCGGAAAATGTTTTGGCAGAACTTCTCGCGTTGTTTGTTATAAAAAAAAAACTATACCAACCATATACTTGGTATTCTTCGTATTTTCTAGCCGAGCCTGAAATCTCCCAAACGAGTATGAAGATGCTTCATTTCGAGAAAAAAATGATGCTCGTTTTGTGAAGAGGGGAACAAAACTTTTGAAGTTTTCTATTTTTCTTGGAAACAGTGAGGATTTCAGGATGTGAAATGCCACGTGGGCTTCAGATAAATGTGCAAACAGAATTAATAAATATGACCACTACACTTATAGAAATAATTCATTCATCTTTGAGTCGAAAGTCTTGTCTCCACTGGCTTAGCTTCTAAATATATTAATTTTCATAATTATAGAAAAAGCTAAATTTTATTTAGAAAATAATAATGAAGTTCTATTTCTCGCTTCGCTTGATCCGAATTTAGGTAATGGATATGAAGCGCGATTGAGGAGGCCATGCCGGCTCTACTTCTGCCAAAGTGGGTCCGATAAGCTTTCAGAAAAATATTAAAATCAATGAAAAAAGCTCATTTTTCTATTTTTGCTGTTGCTCCCCCCCCCCACTCCAAAAACGGCTACTTTGAAATTGTCAAATTTTGGAAGCAAGCGGAAACAGCACCAAACTTTGTCATTAAATGCTAGTGTGATCGCCGCTCTTTCCTCGTCAGCGTCACATACTATGGTGGAGATACAAACAAAATTATGTGTATTTTTTACTTCTGTTGTGCCTCAGAATCAGAGGACTGGCAACGATCAACCACTGGTACCTGTGCTTACAGTCAGCTTTGTGAGTAAGACTGAAGAGCCGATGCTTGCGAGAACGCCGTTTATGTACTGCAGATATATCGACAGCTGTGACCTTGTAACATCAACACAGTCCGAAATCGACGAGTGCTTTCGAATCCTCAGCCAACAACCACAGTACGTAAGCTTCACCAGAGAAAAGCCCCGAGAAGGCTGGCTACCCTACTTAAATACACAGCTGATGTTAGGGAATGGGATGTTGCACGTCAGATGGATTGAAAGGAGAGTAGCAAAAGCGTTATTTTACACGCACAGTCTGCTCGTTCGACTGTGGTTAAGCGCGCGGTTGTAAAAAACATGTTAAAGACAGCGGCGACGGTTAGTAGTGGCGAAACTAAAAAGAAGTACTCACTTGGAAGCCGAAATACTTAAAATAAATGGCTTTCCCATGAGGTGTGAACGACCGGCAAGAACAATAACAACAACTACGAGCAGCTGGAGAGAACAAAAAATCGCTGTCTGAATGCCGTTCATTTCTAATAGGGTAACCAACGCAGTCAAAGAATGTCCTGTGCAGCCGAGCTAGAGCACGATGTTTTCCCGGTTAACATCCCCAACGAAAACATCAAGCGAAAGTTGGTGCGAAATCGCCTATATGACAGAGTATGCATCACTCGAAACTGTGCTGTATGCCCTTACGGAAAAAGTGGAGATTGTGCGAAATCCGGAGTCGTTTACCGTATTGAATGTCTTGCCTGCCATGCCGTATATATTGTGAGACCGACCGACCGCTTTCCGTACGCCTAAATGAACATCTCGCCAGTAAAAGAAGCTAAAGTCTGATAAGATCGCTTGGTAAGCATAGACAAGGCGAACATAACGAAGAAGACTACGACGTCATGTGCACGATCTTAGCGTATGAAGGCGCGATGTCGGCTCGAAAAGCGTTAGAGGCCTCATTCATCCTTACGCAAAATCTTAGGATGAATGGCAGAAACGAGCATTTGTCGATAACAAGTGATCTATTGCTCTTCTTACCATCATGCGAGCTATAAGATAGTCTACCAATACTTAAGCAAGTTCTCCCGGACTGCTTAGTTTTTTACCTTCATCACCTTTTACCATCGTCAGTTGCGGTTCCTCTCCAGCTCCGCGTCATACCTAACCCAAATGAATCGAATACGCTATCTGGTGGAGGTGTTCGGTCATGTCGATCGTGAATACGGGTCAAATGACTTACTTTCAGGCCTCTGAAGACGACTTAATAGCCGAAACGTCAGGTAAATAAAGGTGTCATCATAACAACCTGGCACAGCAGGAGTAAAATTTTGCCAACAAAATGCCCAGGTTATACAATCAGAGAATATACGAATTATATGTAATATATAACACATATAGCTAAGTATCTTTGATGTTAATCGTCACAACCATTCATTCTGCTGCTGTGAGGAGATGGCTCCCTATAGTCGAGTTGACCAGTCGGTGCAGAGTTGTGCTAGGTGTACTTATATTTACACAAGAAAAAAGGCGTCTCCAGATTAGCTGGAGCGCGAATTGATGGTCAGCCGTTACAGTCAAGAGTCGGTCTTGAGTGGAATTTCGCTCCATGGCTGACGATTTCTGTCGCTGCACACCTTACAACACTACACCGACTGATCAAGTCCACTGTATCTTTTTGCATGTATACAAAAAGAACTCGGCAAAAACAAAGAAAGCCAGCAGAGGAACTAATTTTAGGCGAATTCGAAAAATTTCCCTCAAAAATTTGCCCCTGAAATAGCGAAATATTTATTAGCGCTCTCTAAATAAAACTTAGCTTCTTTTGTGTTCACGAAATTCCCACATTTAGAGCATATGAAATCAATGGTGACAAGGTTCTTTCTATTCAACCTAATATCTACCACAATTTTGTGCACCGCTTTAGACTGAATATGCTAACTCTCGTAAAACCTTTTGCAACGCGTAAGATAGTCTTCATTTTTCTTACTGTTTTTTACTTGTTTGTTTTTTTGATGCAGTAAAGGTGCGCTAAGAAACCTATTGATT
This sequence comes from Oesophagostomum dentatum, assembly GCA_000797555.1. Classification (NCBI taxonomy): domain Eukaryota; kingdom Metazoa; phylum Nematoda; class Chromadorea; order Rhabditida; family Strongylidae; genus Oesophagostomum; species Oesophagostomum dentatum. The sequence goes on along the minus strand of KN550423.1, from coordinate 407 downwards.
TGACAGTTAGTGCCCACCTAGTTGTTTGCAGTTAGTTTTCGTAACTGTGTTTTTTTCACTTTTTATCCCAAACTATCGATTTCAGAAGTTTCGAATGTTACTTTCACTCTGCTCCGCACGTACTTGTGCACTTCTTTCACTGCCAGTTTAAGGATGTGCCATAAGCGGGTGCCTTGAGTCTGCCGGTTTGAAGGCACAGTCCTAGCTCGAAGTCGCTTTTGAGATTTTGGCATGAATTGCACCATTCGATTTCACCGATTACGGCAGTATAGGTAAAAATGCTTAAAAACATCGGATATCACGTTCTGAATGGGCCAAAATGGGAGACTCTCCTTTTTTCCACCACTAGACGAAATTTTTGGTCAAACTGGCGGAAGCATCCGATCCAGATTCAATCCAACAGGGGC
>KN550420.1:40224-51672 GCA_000797555.1 Oesophagostomum dentatum | reverse complement strand
CATTTCTTTAGTTTGTATACGTTTCGGTCAGTACGTCTACACACACTTGACCCACGGGTCTTGCAAAAAAGTTTTACCAGGGAAGGGATGGGGAATCCTAACTAAGGAACCACCCTTTGAATCCAGTGGAAAGATATCGAACAGGGCCAACCCTACTTTACAGGTAACCGCCGCGATAGAAAAACGCTGAAGCATGAAGACACTAATTTTTGCTTAGGGCGAAGTTATGATGTTGGAAAATTCGCTTAATTTTGCTTCAAAATAACTGAAAATTATGTTTTGTTCCAAGAAATGCGTCCTGTTGATATATTGGATAGGTAGAAGAACTGAATGCAAAATGTTTTGCACTAAAACGTGCTTTATTTTGCGCAAAATACGAAATTTCCGGTGATTTTAGAGCAAAATTAAACGAATTTTCGAAAATCACAACTTCGCCTAAACAAAAATTAGTACCTTCATACCTCAAGGTTTTTCTACCAGGGCGATTACCTGCAAAACAGACTTGATCCCGTTCGATATCGTTCCGCTGAGTTCAAGGGTTTCCTGGTAAGAGGCAATAGGTCGATGATGATGTTTGAAGGGCAGCACGTTTTGTCATTACGTCCATTGTTGTTATTTGTGAATCGGTGGTCTCACTTTGATGGAAAAACGGATTCTTCATTGCTTCCTATCTGAGCTTGAGCAAGCTTCCCATTTTAGGTAAAGCGTTTAGATAATCAAATTATATCCAAACAAGTCGACCCGTGAGTCGCTTCGTGGCTCCTAATCCAGTGTGCAATTACTCTTCGGCGATCAGTTTTCTGAATCAGCCTTCGAACTATTTGCCAGTATGTGTACATATCACCCCACCTCTGTGCGTTTAGAAGCCAGCGATTTTTTGATCGATTATCGATCGGTGAGCCGATAACCGCCTGATTTTCTGGATCGGCTTTCAATTATCAACAATCAGCGGACTCGAACCGCTCCGCGGCCCTGCTCCACTGGTTTGAACGGCTTCGCCGTACTGTTTTGCATTTTTTCTTCCTACTGCCACTATACTCAGGGTATGATGGGGACGCGTCGGAAGGCTCACATTCCGTACGATGCTCACGCTAGGCAGCCCACTGCTCCGGACAGCCTACAGGCCGAGCGGCACCACACTAGACGATCTGCAGCCCAAACGGCGTCACGTCGGACTGCCTGCAGGCCGACGACGCGCTTCACGACACATGCAACCGCCAGTCTGGTGCGGTCCTACCTCATGCATTGGCTTGATAACTTAGTCCTCCTGCCAATGCTATAAAATGAATTCTACTGATGTTCGGGAGCCTTTGTATACGATGGTGATATGACTTCATTGTTGTTTCACTTTGAACAACTTTAACATGTTCAATATTTCGAGGAAACAAAAATTGGCCCGCAGGCGCCAGTGACGGAAAGGTTAAAATTTTATGGACTGGAACGTACCTGTGGACCGCCTGCGTGGTCCCATCCTACCCTCAGTTTGGAGAACTCTTGCAGTTCTCCATTCTCCCGCTCGTTCATAAAATGAACTCTACTGAAGTTCACCAGCTTTTATATAGGTGGTAGTGATAGCACTGATCTCCCACTTCGACTTGATCAGCTGCTTAACGTGTTATCGTTGCAAGAAGGAAAGTATTCCGAAAAACACGTTAGACTTTGACAAATCTTAAAACTTGCATATTTTTCGTATACAACAAGACATGCCGAACATGACGGTGTTCTTGCTTTGCGCCGGGAGATCCTCGTTCACTTGCACACACAGACACCACATGAAAGCTCAAGTATAAGAAAAGTAGATTTCCTGTGCATATTGTTGCAGCGCAATGAGATGGGCAAATTATCGATTTATCCACCGGTTAAGGATCGATGTATGAACAGCCGACTGACTGCTGAATTGGCTTTCGATTATATACCGATCCATGCACATATTGCCTCATTACTGCGAAGTCGGCACATTATCGATTTACCGATCGATCATCGATCGGTTATCCATCTGACGTATCGATTTTTCGAGTCTGCTTTCAATGAGCTATCGACTGATACGTATATGCATTGCCTATCCGTTGTCGAGTACTGGGAGCATTGACCGGCCAATTAATACCTATCTTCAAGATGAACCACGTACATACATACACATACACACACAAACACGCACATAAGCCCTTTATTATATAGGATTATTGATCGATAGACCAACACCGGGTGATGTTTCTGAATCTGCTTTCGATTATGCGTCGATCCATATACACACTGTTTCACCACTGTGGAATAAGCATATTATCGATTTATTGATCGACTATCGATCGATGAACATCGATGGACCAACGCCAAGCGATGTCTCTGAATCAGCTTTCGTTTATGCTTCGATCTATATACGTACTGTTTCACCTCTGTGAAATCGGCATATTATCGATTTATTGATCGATTATCGATCGATGGACTAGTACTGAGTAGTTTTTCTGAATCAGCTTTCTATGTGCTGTCGACCGATATACAACATTGTCTATGCATACTTGTTCCGTTGTCGAGTCCTGTGAGCAGTAGCCAATCGATCAACACCTATCTTCAATATTGGACGGACACACACACGCACACACACACGGACGCATTAGCCTTTTATTATATAGGACATTGGCATAATTTTCATTGAATGCCCAACGCTTTAAGAAAGTGATAGAGTCAGATATCTCAAGAGAAGTTCGAGTGTAACGTTGCAGTCGAAAGCTTCCTAGTTGGCGTTATTAACGCTTCGAAAATAACTAAATAAACAAATAAGCAAATAGGTTGCAACGCGTTGAATTCATTTATTTATATTTGTTTATTTATTTATTTACGTATTTATTTCATGCGACATAACGACGCGAATAAGGCTGACAAAGCAGAAGAAAAAAGGCGGAGACAGAAAGCTTATTGAAAACATTACCTGTCATTAAAACCTGTGTCGCGAGCGGTGGTGTCAGTGGCAGCGAAAACAGGATAAAACCTATTAGTATTTTATTTAAAACAAAGGAAAACAATGTCTTACAATAATGAGGGCTTTGTTTTCCTATTTTGGGTGTCAGATCTCTGTTCATGAGTCAACATTTTCCTGGTTCAACGCGCCGAGGCAGATACGGATCAAGGCTGAGCGGAAGTAGGTTTCAAAGATTCCGAAACAGGGAGTCGAAAGTCGAAAGTCGAAAGTCCCAAAAACAAAGGAAGTTGGAAGTAATCGGAAGTCGAATGTCGGAAGTACAGGGCCTGCACTTGGCAAGATAGACAAGCTGACAATGAATTTGAATATATTTCACATGCAGAATTAACATTGTGCAATGTTGTTTAGACCTTAACCTTACGAATCGCAAATGCCGAATCAACTATTAATAAGGCGTAACAGTGTTAAGAAAAATCACGTCCTTTGGGAGTAGGCAAAATTTATTAGCAAAAAATAGTTTTTGAACCACCGCGGCGCTGATCGAGCAGAAGAACACATTCAAAGCAGAAACACATTGAATAACAACAAATTAACAAGATCAATAATTACAACACTATTAGAAAAGTCTACGTCGAGGGCCGTGTCCTCGCTGGTCTCGATAGTGGTAGCCATGTCGTGCCCGACGGCGAGGTCGATCCCGGAATTTAGAAAAAATGGAAGTTAAGAAAGATAAGAATTTCCTGGTATTCTTTCTAGCCAAAATAAAGAGATAGATATTGAAGATAAGATACTGGATAAAACGCTCATTTTTTCTAATGAATTGATTTTCTCCTATCTTATTGATAAAGCTTGCGTAAAATTGTTGCCGTGGTTTTCTCATCTCGATTTCGCGGATCCCTCAGCTTTGAACACAATGCAAGATGGTGCTTCCTTTCTCTGCACACATTGCACGGCCTCGATCTTGCGCATTTTCCAAAATGCCTTTTAAAGCATGTTTGACAGTGGTTTTCCTGGAACGGTATCTTACGTCGTTGTGATAGTTTGTATACAATAAAACAGGGTACTGAATTGTGAGTTCTTGCGGAGCAAAAGATGCGTCCCCTGAAATTCTCAGGAACTTCGTCCGTTCGCTGCTTTGGTAGCGGAGAATGGCGTTGATCCGATTTGTCGACCCGTTTTTCGATGCGCTCGTTTTCAAATAGCAAGGCTCCGGGGCTAGGTAATTTTTGTCTTTTTCCTGATGCGAATTTTGAGGATTTTCATGTGCGGCTTGCTGGTAATTTGATTTAGTACTCGGCTGCTTGCGGATTCTGGTAAGTGATCGGAACTTTTCGCATCGAAGAGTTCTAGATGCGTATTTTTGCTGCTGCAGTCAATAACTTCTTATCAGATGTGCTTCACCAGTGTTCTACTTGCTGCCGCAGTTCATCTTTTTTTTAAGAGAAAGGTAGTGTCATATAATGTCCCAAGTTCTCCTTTCTTGAAACCTGGGCATTTCTGAATTTCGATATTGTTGTTTCTTATGCCTCACAGCTTTTGTAGGTTACTCAGTTATCTGACCAGGCTGAACAGTTTCTCTCGTTAGGGCCTTCTTTTGCGCCAACACAAAATATCAATGCGTCAACGTTCCGCAAAGTCGTGGAAGCCTGCACAGTTTACGTGATCAGCTTCAGGGGCGAATGAAGAATGACGATATGGGACAACTCTTGACCACAACCAACAGGCAGGTGCCAAAAATCCCATTTCAGAGCTCTTTCTTTATAGAGAACCAGATCCTTACCATAGTGCAGCTACTAGACCACGAGTGCTCTCATCAAGTGTTCTAACGTGTTGAACGAGAGCCGTAACATTTCGACAGAGAAATTTAACATCTGCACAGTGGCAAGGATTTCGAGAAATACGCGAAATTATTAGGAATGGTGAGGTTTACCTTTCGACAAGCGACAAGGGCGGAGAGTTTGTGGTCATACCTCATACTCTGGATCGTCAAATTAGCAAACTTCATCTTAGTGATCCACCACTGAGAAAGATTTTCTTTCTCAGGTGAAACGATTGAATCACATATGGATGATACAGGGAAAAGCAGCTGGTCTAAATGAACGATTCCTTAGCAGGCTTAAAATAGAGACCCCGAATTGTCCTGTCTTCTATAGTTTGATAAAGACGCAAAAACATTCTGCTACAAACCTAAGATCAATATCACCCGAAACCTATAAGATAAGATTCATCATCAGCTGCGTAGGCGGCCCTACCGATCGATTTTCTGGCTCCTAAACAAAATTGTGAGTAAACTGCTGACCAAGTCCCATCCTATTTGTCTAACAGCAGCCAATTCTTTGATCACCTCCGCAACGCTGATTTTGACCAAAATAGCGTGATAGAGTCATTTGATGTAACATCACTGTACACCAACGTGTCAAACGAAGCAGCCTTACAAGCAGTATCTGGAATGATGTATTTGCATCTTGATGATTTGGAGACGTTTGGGCTAAGTAAGGCGTATATAATTACTCTTCTCAAAGAATGTCTGTACTGTAACATCTTCAAACGGTCTGGGACATACTACCGCCAAATACGTGGTCTTGCAATGGAACAAAGGCTTGCAGCGGTTCTTGCTGTTTGCTTCATGAGCAGGATAGAACAATCCGTGCTAGCTCGTCTTCCCTTGATGTACTGTCGCTACACTGATGATTGCTGCGTAATAACATCAACGCAATCCGAAATGGATAAATGCTATCAGATTCTCAATGAGCAGTCACAGTACATTAAACTCCCCTGAGAAAAGCCCCGCGGAGGTTGGTTGCCCTACCTGAATACTCAACTGATGATGTCTAATGGTATGATGAAGGTCAAATGCTACCGTAAAGAAAGTTCGAAGAATATTCTTGTACACGCCTCGTCCGCTCATCCAACAAGTGTAAAACGTGCTGTAGTTCGTAACATAATGAAAACAGCTATCGAGATTTGCAGCGGAGAGACAGAGCATGAAGAATCCCGAAACCTAGGTCTCGATATCAAGCGCAAAAATGGCACAGCAATTCCAAGAAGATCTCGCTACGCTGAAGCTGTTAATAGACACAGGCCATACAGCGATAAAATTCTGCTTTGTTTACCATTCATCTCTGACGAGATCAGCTTCAGAATAAGGCAGTGCCTAGATCGAACCCAGCTACAAGATTATGTAGTTCTGGTCCATAACGACAGCATCAAACACCAGCTGGTTAGAAATAGGCTGCATAATAATACCTGCAATACGCGAAGCTGTTCCATCTGTCCATATGGAAGAGTCGGAGACTGCAACAAGGCTGGGGTTGTGTATCAAATTCAATGCATGGCTTGTCAGGCATCGTATATCGGGGAGACTGGTCGGCCGCTACGTGTACGTATAAATGAACCTCTTTCTGGGAAGAGAAAACAGAGCGTGATAACACCACCGGGTAAACATAGAAGGGACGATCATGAAGGAAATAACTTTGATATTAAGTGCACAATCCTTGCATTCGAAAAGTCAGCGCCTGTTAAAAAAGCGCTAAAAGCTTGCTTCACAATATCCAGAAACCCGCAAATAAACGGCAGAAACGAGCATTTATCTATTACCACTGACTTCTACGATACCGTCAGGCCGTAATAAACGTGTTCTACAAAACTTGTGAGGCATAAGAAACAACAGTATCGAAAAGTTGTGTCACATGTTCATCGCGATACCCTTAGCGGTAGTGCTCGTCGACTTGGGAAAATTTTTCCTGCTTCGACGCTTTGTTCAGCCGATGGGATAGCAGGATTCGTATGCACTTGTGAGCGAATGCGGTCGATGAATTCAGTATTTCGCGGATTGACACTGTGACAAGTTTCTTTGCTTTAAAGCCTGAGATAGTTCCTTGCCTCCGTCGTCCCCGGAGAAATTTTGCAGTATGTTTTCGTAGACGCGGTCTCGTTCAATACTGACTGAAACAATTTCATGCGTTAATTCATCGACCCACACCGCTAGACCGGAGTGACAAATCTCTATGGGAATTGATTGCGCGATGAAAACTGCGAGATTTTTGAAGGGATTCACCAAATGTTCTGTGAGCTGGTGGACCGCTTTAACCGAGGCTGTGACTTTGTTGACGATTTGCTCAGCTGGTGCATTTAGGTTAAGATACTTATTAACAGGAATAGTTCCTACGGCACGCTCGCGTAAAAAAACGTAAAAGTCGTTCGCATATGCAACGACCTGCTGGAGCTGAACGGTCGTAAGCCTGCTCTACCGTTGTTTTATCCGTTTTAATGGTCTGGTCTGCATGACCTGAGGGAGCGCGACGAGTGCAGATGGTGGTGGGACAGAATTGCTGCTTCCTTAGTGTTCTCTCCGTTTTACACGTCCAAGATACTTAAATCACGAATGAGGGCAGACTGTTCTGCTTCTTATCTCCTTTTTCTGCCGTTTCGTTTCCTCGCGTTAGACTCAACCCAAGAACAATGAATTTTCTTGTGTTTTATGGTTTTTTTGCATTTCAGTGGATGTTCAGTCTTCCGACTCTGACATTGCAGTGGTTACTTTTATGATCCTCTTGGGCTTGATCTTCTTATTTGGCGTCGTCGTTGTCTTCAGTGCGTGACCGTTCTAGACCAAATCTTAATTTGCTCGTAGCGGCTACGATTTTTTTTGTGTTTCTTTCAGGCAGAATTTCAGCGACTTCGATGTTGGATTTCTGTGCCGCCATCTCCCCTGCAGCCATTTTGTGTAGATTGGCGGGGGTGTTGCAGTCTTGCGCGGGCGAGGTGTCACTTATCTCTTCAGCCCGGAATCTGCAGATGATATGCATAACTAGCTGGACCTGAAAACAATTATTTGATTCGTTACTAGGAACTTCTGCGGTTTTAGGACTGCCACCCACCTCGGCAGTGGAAGGCTCCTGTAAAAAAGCTCGCTATTCAGCTGAATTTGTGTCTTTAACGCCACCGTTGATGGCGTATTGACCATCAGCTTTCTTACCGCTTCTGATTTCGAGAGCCCGGTGCTGCTGAGTTGCTGGATGACTGCATTATGCGGGTTGTTTCGACTGAACACTTGAGCGATTAGGTGACCTTCTTTGAACGGAATGGTCCAAGGTGAATCTCTAAACCAACAAAACTAATAATGTCAAAAACATGCTCTTTATCAAATAACGGTTATCGGTATGTAGCTGCTTCCCAGTCGTGTTTTGAGTGAGTGTAAATACGAAAATAGGAATATACCGCCATAATCAGGACCTTAAACGATGTGTAGGTACCTCAAATTGGAACATCGTCATTTGTCACATGACTTTCCGAAGTTGAACTTTCTCGTATCAAAGATTCGGAGAAAGCTATACGGCGCTGATGCCTGCGAGAGGTGCAAGGATAACCTTGTTTTTATTCCTTTATTTTTAATATTTATATGGTAAATCATGTGCAGTGATACAGCAATGCACCTCGTTGTACACACAAAAGTATAGGATTGCGGAAAACCTATTTGATTTTTATGTTCAAGGAATGCTTCGATAATCCTTAAAACGGGAGGATTTTAGGTGATAGGATATCTTTTGCTCAGTGATAAATAATCAGACCCAGCTCTATTAGTAAAACAATACTGTCTTACTGAACTTCGAGGTATAGCAAATCCAATTTTGATTGTAGACTCCGCCTCCTTGCATGACTCATCTAACAAGGAAGTGGTCCAAAGGTGGATCCCTGAATCTCGCAGACATTAGCTCCGTATAGCTTTCCATGAGTGCTTGATATGAGAAAGTTACAACAATTTTTTGAGGTAAACGTTATTGTTCCAGCAACTGAGGCCGAAAACACAGACGATAGAAATTTTAATAAAAATCAAAATTGAATGAAATGCGCTTCGACAATATTTTACCGAGCTTGCTAAAATACGAAATTGGATGCATGTGAAAGGCGAAGAAGGTTACCTATGAAACGCCTCGGCCGAGTTTGTTGTGCGCAGCTGTTCAACTCTCCAATTATGTCACATTCTCTTAAAAACACCACTAAACAACAATATGTGAAGTTAAGATTTAAAAAATTGCGCAGGTCCAGAATGGCTTTGACCCATGAATTTGGTTTTGTTCATGGCGATCTCAGGATTGTCAGCTTTGATATTAGATTTTGTTGTTAAGAACCATGCCCTTTAATGCTAACCAGCATTTTTCTATTGAAGCAGTTCTTTTCGCTTTACTGATATACTGACAGTGTCCCAAGTTTTTTTGCCATGCGGTTCCATGCCTCCGCGAGATGGAACGCGCTTCTCTGGATGTCGGCTTTGGGAAAGTTTTCTCTTGCGGCCAATAATGCTGCGTCAACTTAGTTGAGCAGAAACATCACTCTTTGTGTGTACGCTAGCTCACCTTTTCTAAGTCAAGTTATAAGCGATGGAAGAGTCCGCATAGGATCGTTCAAAGTCGACCACTATTCGGATTCCTCCGTCGCTTGTAACTAAGAGCTTGAAGATTTCTCTATATCTATCAATGTCTTTATATCTCATTAGAGCAAAAAGAATAGGAATCTAAAATTTGTCATAAAAATAATTTCAGCTTGTGATAGAATCTTTGCTTCGACGCCGTCGCTGTCTGCAGCATGAATAATGTCTAGTTGACCCTTCCTCATCCCATTTTCTGTATCCAACGGATTAAGTTTATCACACCGTCCGCGATCACTGCAGTTGGTCCACTTCCACAGGCTTTCTGTCAAAAGCGTAGATTTGAAGGCTTCCATAACCACGAAATCAACTGAGTTGATTTTCATCACTTACATTTACAATTTCCTCTGAGAAATAAACGCAAACGTTCGAGATTTATCTGTAGGAAATCGTCCCCGTCCCACAGCTTTCTCAGTCGTTCGGAATGTTGGTCATCATGGCATTCCTCCTCTTTGCTGATAAAACACTCAATTCCAAGCTAGATTACGGATGCGCACCAATATCTTATGAACTTCCAGATTTGGTAAGTGGTTTAAGCTTCAATTCATAGCTATTTCCCGAGAACAGCGCGAACACTTTTCTTCTATATTCTTCCTCTGTAATGTTTCAGTGCTTGCATTCTAATTATTATAGATATTTGCTCACTTTTCTATCGTGAAGTCAGTATAGAGTTAGCGGCCTTTGTACAGTGCCTATGTGTAGGTGTTCTATTAGCCGTCTCGTCGTTTCGTATTATTTGAAGGTTCTGGACAATACTTTCTGAAATTCCTATGTCCCGTCTCGTTCGTTATCTTACTCGTAAAAGACACGCAGTGCTTTATCTTTGTGCCGATTACGCGGTATGCATCTGTAGTCAAGACTGCATGGATGTTATCGAATACTGCCAGTCACCTGGAAGTAGGCAGTTACTTGGACGACCAGACTCGAAGGTTGCTAATTTGAAATTTGCATCCAGTACATGCGTGGCATTAGCAGACTTGTGATATTCGAACACATAAGACACGTGGTTCCGACCGATCCCGGGATGTCGTAAAGAATAACAGGATGTAAACCATATTTGCTGCCTTGATGTTGTCTAGGTCACTGAAACTGGAGAAAAAGGCAATGTGTGAAGTAGGATTGCTGCTACTTGCGAGCATAAAGAAGGCGTATTCTCCATTATTACTGTCGGATTTATTACTGAGGGCGGTACAGCGTGTGGATATTTGTATGGATGAACCAAAACATACAAAGTAGCATAGAAGCTGAGATATGATCGAGGTTCATACATACCTCGGAATTTAAAGAACGAAGCGCATTTTGTGCTAGTGGCCTCGATTCAATGCTGCTAACAACGCTGGTGTCTACAAGTTCCTCTAGGTTAGCAAAATTAAGTTAAGGAAGCATATTCGATGTGTTAAGCAGAGTTGAGAAAACCTGTGAGCTTAAAGCATTCCCAGCAACGATTTCGGTAAGAAGCCGTGTGCGTTCGTCGATGGCTTCATCGGAGAGAAAAGAGATGAGATGAGAGATGCGTGGTTATGAGACATATGTAATGATAGTTAGTTAATAGCCAAGCTTATTTATAATGTCACAGTAACCCCCCGATACCGATATCAGATGCAGTAGTCGTAGCTATGCCTGAGGACACGGCGATCAACGTATTACCACCCCATGGCAGTGCAGTATTGGGTCACTCAGGTCATTCTTACATCATCAGGTTTTGGATTGGCATCTATGCTCTCACCATTCTTGCATAATATTTTTACAGTAGAAGTAGAACGGAGTATGCTACATTATAGTTGATCGTTACACATACGCGCATGCATATGTTTTGGAGATTCGGAAGCAGTGGAGTTCTGCAATAAAATCTTTTCTGTAACTTTCTGTGCCTCTATTGTCTACTTATTTGTTTCAGCTCTGGTTGAAAACCTTAAAATTATTCATTATATTATTATTTTACGATGCTTTGAAGACGAAAAGAATTAAATATTTATTCATCGTACTGAAGTTAGGCGAAATGAAACCGTTTCAACGAAGACTTGAACAAGTATGCACTGAAGCAATTCATGTCTTCCTTTATTCACCTAAGTATTCCCTGATAGCATCGCTTCACAACAGTAGA
>KN550417.1:44543-58907 GCA_000797555.1 Oesophagostomum dentatum | reverse complement strand
CCGTTGTTTGACGTGCTCATTACTGGGATCACAATTTGTACGGTGGGCTTATCGTAGTTACGGCAAGGGTTGAATTATTGTGGATAAAGCTGGCTTGACAGTATCCGTATCATAAGTCTTCGGAAAAACTTGGCCTGCACGCAACATCCACGCTCAGATCACCTTCCTAGGTCTTGATGTATTTTGCACGAGAGACCTAAAGGCAGCACCCACGCTCGGAATGGTTCTTGAGTTCTCGTTAGATTCCGAAAGAGGAACTCAAAAAATGAGTTGAGGTTCAAATTTTCCTGCTTGAATGTTGTTCCTGGCCGAGGAAATCGCTCCAGAAGACTCGTCCGCGGTTTCGCGGACGAGTTGTCCATCTGGTTTTGCGCACTAGTTAAGGCGCTACAACCACTTGCTACGAGTGCAGTTCTAAGACTCTTGCATGTCCTCGCGCTTGAGGCATTTGCAACTCCAACAGAAAGCGCGCGACGCGATGGACAACTCGTCCGCGAGATCGTAGACGAGTACTCTGTGGCGGTTTTCTCGGTGACGAATGACTTTTGAGCCGAGATTTTTGAACCCTAACCCATCCCTGAGGCCCTCTTTCGGAATCTATCGAGAACTCAAGAACCATTCCGAGCGTGGGTGCTGCCTTTAAAGAAGGGATTGAGGTTCAAAAATGTCAAAAATCATTCCCGACCAGCAAAATCGATCCAGAAGAAACGTCGCGCAACGTCTTCTGGAATAATTTTCACCATTAGAAATGACTTTCCAGAAGAAATTTTTAAACCATAGCCCATTTTTTGAGATTCTCTATCAGAATCCATCGAAAACTCAGTGCTTGGAACATGGGTGGTGCCTTTAACTAGCAGCAGTTAAGGAACATCACATGCAACCCCATCAAATAAAACATTGACCTAAAAGCATTGCGAAAATTCTTACAAAACGGTAAGTGATGAAGTGCTGTAGTATATAGCTCATTCGTAGGACTGGCATCGGGCGGAGCTTCTAGCTTACATTTGACTGTCTGTAATGATTGCATTTTTCAATCGTTACACGCAGTTGACTGTCAGTTAGAAATCCCGCCGGACGCTAGTCATGCGAATGAACTATGAATAAGTTGACAGTCAGTGCAGGAGAAGCATGGATATATGGTCAACGCGAAAAATACATATCTCCGAGCCGACCGCGTTGCACGTGTGGCATCTCTCCAAATCCAGTGATCTCTCTAACTCTGCCTTCTCCTTCCTTTACTGCCTTCCCATCACGCTCGCATGCGTCGCGGTCGGCCCGAACACATGTATTTTTCGCGTTGACAGTATTTAAGAAATGAGCTCCTTCTTAGGACGTTTTCGAAACGCACATCAAGCTGATGGGGACGACGTGTCACAAGAGGCCGCGGTGCGGTCGGCGGAAAGTATACTGAGGTCGTAGTAAGAGGTTATCACTACCTCTATCAACTAGTAGAAGGAGAATATAAAAGAACAAGTTTAGATGATGTTTTACGTTCACTGCTCCTGTGGATTTACATGGACAGCTGAGACATGACTCTAATAAAAAAGATAAAATACGATCATTTGACCCCACACAAAAGGGTGTTTTGGTTCTGATTAGTGTCTGCTGATATTTCGCGCACTTAGCTTCTTCTAAGTGATCGCACCACGATCTTGGGTAACCGTCGTCCCCATCGGCATGATGTGCGCCTCGAAAACGTCCTTCTTAGACCTCCACACGTATAGAAATTCTTATATGCATACTATGCATACAATTGGTTTACAGCTGATCAAGCTCCAAGGCTGAGTTGGAACCCCTTATCCACAATTGTGTACAGTGCGCACGAATTTTAGCTCCACCATGCCTATGAAAGTTTCTACCTTCCGTTTCAAGATCTCGAAATGCCGAAGATTTTCTTCCAAATTTCTCATACTAATTACTTCTCCATTCGAATGAATTTGCTGGACCTTCATCTCTACATGTTAATTTTCCCGTTGCACACGAAACTTATCAGTATTCTGAAGAAGTTGATTTCAAAGATGCTTGTAAGAATCAAAATTAACATGTGCATCTTGTAACAGCCACGTCTGCCTGTTTCATGTTGTAATGAAATGCTTTATTTGAGGTTTCCATACTTTCTCGGTGGCGTGGCTAGTCAACAGAGCAGGTTATTTCCTACTACAGTAGCGTAGATTTATGTGAACGGCATTGAAGAAAATTGCTCGAGCATGTTTCTTTATGTTAATGTCCCACTGTTAATGTCTGTTGGTTTCTGACTGTGAGCGCTAAATTCAGCGTTTGTTTCTATTTTCTGATGTGTTCATGAACCTCAGTTTTCATATTAATCTGGACATCAGCGCTTTGTTTTTCATTCATTAAAAGTTTGTCCTCGTCATTTGGCGTCTTTCTTCTATCACTGCTAAACCTTTATAAGTTAAAGCTGATCTTTTCATATCTAGGCCCGTTAACGCGGGATGACAAAGATAGACGAACGAGGTTCGGATGAGAACACTCCCATGGAGACTGTCGCGACTAAGAAAAATAACGGTAGAGTCAGTCTGAAGGAGTTAAATCGTCTTATCTCCGACGTGCAAGAGTATCCTCTGCAAGCTGACAGCAATTGGTAGGGTGTCATTATATTTCGTGATTGATTTTCTAAACTACCGAACTTCGCTTACTACTGGTTTCATTCTATTAGAGGTACTTTTAGGTATGTCGTCAGTAATGCCTGGTGGTCCAAAGTTCTTGATGCTGCCAAGCAGGGGTTTGTCGAGGATATTCCTTCCATAAACAACGCCTCAATCTCGTGTAAATGTGAGTAATTATCTAATATTCTAGCGCTTCTTTTTTGTCATTTTATTACAACTCGTATCTGCTTTTTTTCAGCTGGAAACGCATACTTTTTGCGCTCCAACTTAGCTGAATCTATAGACTTCCATCTTCTACCGGAGCCCGTGTTCAACCGTTTGAAGGAGGTGTATGGTCTCGACTTGGCTGATCGTGATTTCATATGTCGGAAGGTGGTATCCAAAAACGGAAAACCTGTCGTAGAAGTTTATCCACGTGTTGTTAATGTACGCCATTTGATTTTTTTGATTTCTTGGTAAACGTCGCATCTACAGTTGAGGAAAGTTTTCCAACTTGTTCAGGTTTATCTCGCTAGGGACACGTCGAGATGCTGCGAATTACGACTTACGGGCAGCGATACATTGCGTATGTCAACTTTAAGTTGTACTTTTATGTACTTTCTATAAACTGTTTTAGTGGATCTGAGAGATCGTGCACTCAAATCGCTCGGATTATCATCTGTTCCTCCAGAGAGGCTTCGATTTTATATAGCTCATGGAGACAAGTATGAGTTAATAGATATCTCTCAGCAGAATGTAGATAGCTATTTTGATACTGCTCAGAAGGTAAGTTCATGTTGCATTGCTTCTCAGCTTTCCGAAGATAACTTTTCAAATTTGGTTTTCAAGGTTTATGTAGATGTTTGCAATTCGGAAGATAGATGGTTTATAAACAATGACAAGCAGTCAAGTTCGTCGAGGTCCGACTATGGTTCGAACTCGCTCTCTTCGTCCTACTCGTAGGTTTTTTTTAAATATTGCTTATAAATTTTGTCTTCACTTTTTAACCATCTTATCCAATAATGTTTTAATAACATTTTCGCTAACCTTTCTATCTAAACGGTAAACCTCTCCCTTTAATCAGAGGACACGAGCGGGCCACCTCTCCCTTTAATCAGAGGACACGAGCGGTATAGTACAAAGTGGAGCAAAAAAAGTTTGTTTTTATTTAATCCAAGTCGCTTTCAAACGGACACATCCGAAAAGATGTGCACTTCTCGACGCTCTCTCATGAAGTTCGTGTAACTTAAAAACGAAATTTTGCATGACCTCTCGAATCAGTTCGTATCTTCTACTTGAGCTTCCCTACGCGTCGCGTTTTCCGCTATGTGTGAACAAGCGGCTTAGACCTGTCCCCCTAAATAAACTCCGATAGGATAACTGTCTCCTATAGTACAGAAATGCAGAATAACCCTTCTACTAAACGGTGTAATTCGTAAGCTTTGTGTTTTCATCTGACTAGACCCAACAACTAGACAGAGGTTTATTCGGAAAAATGGGATTTTCGTTACACATACAGTCTGTCCGCTCCAACCTGTCCGATCGTGCGGCCTGCGTATGAGGCATGAGAAGAACTTAATGTCCGCGTAGGGCATCGGCACCACCTCTGAAATTTACAATGATTTTAAGTTTTTTGGTGGTTTTTCGCATTAGAGTGGATGCTATATTAAGATTACATGAACATTTCAACAAAATTTTGCTTGAGAACTCCATCCTGTTTGGAATACTAAGTTTTCAAACATCGTGTTTTGTCTAGAGCGTCCACCTAAAGCCACATCACAAAGCGTCAAGAATCGCGAAATCTAGAAAAAAATCGCATTTCTGCTCTTTTGTATCATCTGTTCGTTCGCCAGAGGCGCCTCTCTCTTTACCCGCGTGGTTGCATGCACATGATTGTTGTCAGATTTACTCCTTCGAAGCCAAGCTAATTGTTCCAACGATCTTTTCTGGAGACATTAGTTCGAAATCTTCATAGCTGTAAAAGGCAGATCCAAAGATTCCGCTGCTAAAAATTTCGACCACCAACGTTGACTGCGCGCGCTGAAGGATTGGCGCCTGCCCCGAACGAACAGAGGGTACATGTTAATTGCGTTTGTGAATGTCACTTGCGGACATCACATTCTTCTTGAAGCATACGGAGAGATATCAGGTTATCAGTATATCAGTAAATAACGGCGGCTGGTAGCTAATTTTTGCAAACGGGGCGCTTTTTGACCAATTTTTCTCCTTTCTCCAACGCACCGCTCGCTAAAACTAGCTGCCAACCCCGCAATTTTTTGACTTTTTCTAAGTGCGAGGTGCTCCCTTTAATCAGTGGGGTTTCCACTGTCCAAATGGCGTATCTAGTTTTGCAGCTGCTGCTCTGTAAATACTGACAAATTGGGTCAAAGCTGACCCATTTTTTGGCGAAATTTTTCATATGGTATGATTCTAGGCTATTTGTTTTTGTAAAGAAGGGGTCTTTTTCTAAATGCGAGGTCCTCCTATAAGAGATAAAGGTTTGTCTTATCGAACGATTTATGTATTTATCTATTTGATTTTGCAAGAGCTGTTCTGGGAGTGTTGGCAAATTGCGTCATGATTGACTGATTCTTGAAGTTTAAATTCCCAAGCTTCATTGGGATGCAATCTCAAATGCGAGGTCCTCTTCCGACTCCTCTCATCGTGAGGAGTCGAGCGATTTATAACATGCCCATGTTTTATTGGATGGGGGCTGAGATCTCGCCGCCGGCGCGCCTGTAAATTATAGTTAAACTTCAACAAAAAAAACACTCGATTTTGACAGCACTTGCAGAACAGCTCTTGCAAAATCGTATAAATAAATCGTTCGACAAGGCACACCTTTATCTGTTATAGGAGCACCTCGCATTTGGAAAAAGTCCTCTTCTTCCCAGAAAAATTAGCCAAGAGTTTCACCATAGGTAAAATTTGGCCAAAAATGGGTCAATTTTGACGAAATTTGCCAACACTTATGGAGCAGCAGCTGCAAACTAGAAAGCTGACTAAAAGCAGGATGCCGCATTTAGAAAAAGTCTTCTAAATCATGGAGAAATAAGCCGAAACTGAGCGGTTGTAGGGAGGACTAAGGTGAAGGTCCGTCATGAAGGAAGTGGAGGTCCTCGGCGTAAATTTGGAGGTTGTTCCACGTATGTGTGGACTAGTGCCTGTAGACTAGCGCTGCTGCCGTTTATTACTGTTGCTTCGGTTTGGGAAGCTTTCATTGGTAATTTTTATAAATCCTACGTAGTTCACAGTTTTCGCGAACTCTTCGTACCTTTTGAAGAGGCACCTTTGGAATCACTGTGTTAGATCGCATTATGACAGTTATGCTACTGACACTTTGTCTTACCACCGAAGGATCTCAGCATAAAAGCTTCGAAAGAATTATCTATCAACTATTCAGCGCAAAATATGCTCGGTGCAGTAGGAGGTCACATCCAGCAGATTTTTTGATGCTGGCGCAGTACATGTGTCTCTATATTTAGCTGCCACTATGCTTCACGCTTAATGTAGCGCCTGTAAACACCGTCGGATTGCAGTAGGTTTGATACCAATCGAATAAATGACGGGAACTTCCGCCACTACAGTTTTCATTGACGCCAACGTAACACTGGAGAGGGTCATACACTGCTGTTGACGTTGATTGCAGATATTGTCGTCTGCTAATACCAGCGCAGCAGTGCGCCATCGTCGCGAGATATCGACAGTGGCGACGAATCATCGATGAGCGGAACTTGAATTAGAGCGTTTTTGCGAAGGAGAATTTATAAGAATTTTGCTACAGGGAAATAGTTGTACTATAAACTCTCAGAAGATAAGGAAATTATCTGTCATGGAGCAGCTGTGCTGTGCGAACCTCATTCTTTTACATACCTCGATTTCCTTCAAGAACTCTCTCTCATTCGCGTTTAGGTTCTCGTGGTGGTCACTGCTATTTCATACGTATCGATACCTAACGAATTGGCGCTGGCTGTATGCCATCTTTTCGTACATACTTCGCCTTCACTTGACACCTATCAGGTCCGTGGGTAGTATATCCATTTGAATTTCTCAGTTATTTTTGCATTCTCGCAACCCACGGACCTTACTTCCTACCAAACATGCGATCCTTTTCTAAAAAATTAGGAATGAAATTATTTACCGCGTGCGGTCCGCGGGTTTAACGTTTCGGTGCGCATGACAAGTCCCGCTTACTCTTTTTTGAAGTTTTATTAAGGTACAACATTTTATGCTGCAGTAAATGTGCTGCTGTTTCTGGACAAGTCTTGTATGCCCAGAGTAGGCGACCAGATCACTGCGTACGTAGCGTCATGGGTTCAACGTCTAAATTCATATGATGTAACAAATCTCTTCCATCATATTTCTATAATTTTCTTGCTGACATACTTTCAGCAGAAAGCCTGTGATTGCTACATATTAGGTTCTCCACGTTGGTTGGTTAAAGACGTCTTCAGCTTCATGTGTGCATCTTTCTTGTTACTACTTTTAATTTTTGCTTTAGAGTGGATTTGTAGTGAAGCTGAAATTAGATGTCGAAGTTTTATGCTCTCACATGACGCTTTCAGTGAGAATTTATCCCCATTATTTATTGTAAAAAAATTCTGGTTTACGCTCTTTCTCCGTCATATTGTTATGTTTAAGGAAACACTTCTTTCCAAATAATTTCAAGTGTAATTTTTAATAATACTTATTTTCATTTTGCAGTTTCAGCTAGTATCTGTTATATGTTCAACTCTAAGCAATAGACTGTGTTTAGGTTTTATGATAACTCTCGTGAAAGACATGGAACCGTTGTAAAAGGAGCATGTGGTCTTCAAAATCTTGGTAACACCTGTTTTATGGCGTCTGCACTACAGGTATCGCTGTTCATGCCTGTCCTGTCTTTGAGCATTCTTTTACATTAGGTTTCAGTGTCTTTCCAATGTTCCGGAATTGACAGAATACTTCCTATCGGACCGGTACATTGAGGACATCAATGAAAGAAATCCTCTCGGTACTCACGGCGAGCTGGCTCGAGCTTATGGTGATCTCCTCCATAACATGTGGTCGGGAGAGAATTCCAGTGTCATGCCGCGCAAAGTAAAGGTATGCTTTTCATATAAGTATCCATGTTTTTTTTTGAAACTTATGCGTTGTATATGTCCATAGATGCGCAAATTCTTACTCTTTTCTGTTTTGCCGAAGTTTCAAATTCCAGATGACCATCGGCCAGTTTGCTCCAAGATTCAGCGGTTATGCTCAGCAGGATTCACAGGAGCTGTTGGCATATATGCTAGATGGTTTGCACGAAGATCTGAACAGAATAAAAGTCAAACCCTACGTCCCGGATGATGAGACGTTGGAAAGGCTTGAAGAACATGAGGTTTAAAAAAATTCAGCAAGTTCTTATGGCCAAGTAGGAGTACGTTTCAGCAAGCTGAGAAATCTTGGCAAGCATACAAGGCACGAAACGACAGCATAATCGTTGATCTGGTCCACGGACAGCTCAAGTCAACTTTAGTTTGTCCTGTTTGCGCTAAAGTGAGTTCACAGTCTTCTTTCATTAGACACAGTTATGTCGGTAACATGGTCTAGATCGCTCCTATTTTTAGGTCAGTATAAAGTTTGACCCGTTCTGCTTCTTATCCGTGCCTCTGCCTCCCAAAGAAAAAGTGAGACAGATAGTCACCCTAATTTTCAACACGAAGAGGCGATGGGCAAAGGTTTGTATTTTTGATAGTCTTCCTGTTATTTGGAAAGCCTAGTTAGATTACACCGGACTCATCCGCCTCTGTTTTTTGGCTTGCGCATGGAGTCCCAAGTTCTTGCTTAGACAGCATGCGGAGAGTGACTTAATGAAAAGTTCCTCCACCATCTAGGATCACTTCTTTCAGCTTTGGTTTTCATTTGCGATTAACGTAGAAGAATATCAGGATGCTATATAATCACAACCATTGAATATAATCACGTAATAACGCAATCATGCCATATAAACTCTGTACATGATTTGGCAGAAATGGCGGAAAAGTGGGATAAAATAGATGTACAAGAAAAGTCATGGGAACTTTCGGAACAACCATAGGAAGAATTTTCATTAAGTAAAGGTTCGAGGTAGTACTGTTGGTTGTCAAGTTCCTTCATACAGTCGTTCTGCAGTGGATATTTATTTGGCCTGGAGTATACTTCGCGCGATTAGACAAAATCACGCGCGAGGTGTACAGATTGAGGTGTACTCGTGCAAGCATGGCACGCAACTGCCCTAACTGCGCATGTATTTGAACCGATGCCTCGTTTTGGGCAGTCGCGTGCCATTTTTTTACGGCTGCACATGTTGTACACCTCGTGCGACGCGATTTTGTCGCGTCGCAATAAGTGTACTTCGGGTTTCAGGGTTGAGGGGAATTCCTACTTTTTGGAACTTTCGAAATCAGAATTTATGCTATTTCACTGTTGCGCAACCGCCACTGTTTTAGATGCGTGGCATAGCCTAAGTCGACTGCATCAATCACTCAAAATTACTGTTCAGAAGTTAGGCCGAAGATTCCTGACAGACTTTGGTTACATCGGATTTTGAAAATTTTGAGAAGTTTCGAAATCTAAACACTTCCGCTCATCATCTGAAGGCTAACACTAGCACAGCTGTGGAATAGCCGTTTGACTCTATTTATTCTGTAGACCATTGCTAGTAGAGCAAAAAGACCTACACTGCTGAACTTCTTTGCTGGTTTGTCTCGCGACTGAATATGGCATGAGTAGCCGGAACACTACAACACTAGAAGAATGTTAATTCTGCGTACTTATGCATCTTGTTGCATAATATTTAAATTTTTAGTTTACGATCACAATGGCAACCTCTACAACTGTGCAAGATGCAATAAACACGATGAAAAATTCTCTGCAGAATATTGGAAACGAGTTTACGGGAGAGGTATTTTTTCCTTTACCTAGCTTTCATTATATAAAAATAATTAGTGCACTGAAAAATCACTGCGCCGAGTCAGAGTGTGTTTGTCGAATCAAGGGAAAATTGGTTGTTGTGTGATATCAACCTTGCTTACAGATCGTTGTATACTCTATTGGTACCGGTGATTTTTCTGATGAAGTGCGGTTATTGGATCCTGCAGAACCTATTTACGTAGAAGATAAAACTCAGTCATTATATGCATGTCAGGTGGATCATAATCCTAATACGCACAAAATAGTTGTGATAAAGTAAGTTCTTCTTCAGTTCAGAGCATATACCTTCTACTGTTTCGGCAGTGGCAGTCGCCCTTCTAATGTAGCAGCGGTACATGCGCGGCCTGACTTACGTGCATAGACTTTTCTTGTTTTTGAGCGTTTTTTTCTAAAGATTCCCTATTAACCGTGTAATGTTCGCGAAGCAAACCAACGGCTTATTTGAAACGTTTGATTCTTTTTCATCCTCAAGAAATAGCATCAGTCGCGCACGCATAATCGTTGCCGTAGACGGTGGGCCGTCTCTGCTGAAGGAACACAAGGAGGTTATGTAATTGTTTCAGAAATCAAACACAGACAGGACGCACTCTCTCTTTGCCTATGGTATTTACTCTTCCTAGCGCTGACTACCTCACAAGGAGGTAAAAATGGTTAGGCTGAAATGCAGCGAAATCTAATGAATTTTATTCAGCTTCCTCGCAAGCCGCATTTTGTCTTTTATCTCGGACACGTTTATGAAGTCACCCCTTGAGAGATGTCTTTGCGAGGACGACTCGAGAAACGGTGAAGAGCCTGGTGAGCAGTTTTGCTTACTTATGGCTTTGGTTTGCAATGAATCTGCTTTCAGAACGATACAAACTTTTCATAATGCACGGCGGCAATGCGGTTCCGTTCCCTACGGACCCTGATGAACCTGTGCCTTGGCCGGGAGGAACTCAGATACACACAATCGTATTTCAGTGGAGGGATCCACAAATATTCAACCTGTACAAAGGATCTGTATGTTTTCTTTTAAGTCTGTCCTTTTTAGTTCCACAACTTCACAATTTTTACTTCGGAGAAAATGTTTAGGATTTGATTGATCGGGAAGTTTCTGTTTCGTCGCGCAAGGACATCCACCTCATGGAATGTATCGATCTGTTTACGAAACAAGAACAATTGGGTGAAGAAGATAGTTGGTGAGTGAATATTTTTATCTAATGTACTGAAACAGCTAGCGAAGCTGTGTTTGAATTGCGAACTTTTCTACGCCAAGCCTCACTATAGCTTTAGTATTCTGACAGAAAATGGCCAGTTTAAATCCAGCATGGAGTGCACTGATATTTAAAGAGGATGAAACTGCAGTTTTACTTTTCGTGTTTTTTTCATAATATCGCAATTGTTACTTGTCACATTGTTGGAAAACTTCCTTGCTTATATTAATACTAATAAGCTTGAACGCATACTAAAGACTCATGCTTTGCCTTTAGTACGTAATAATGCTTAAAAGTTTTTTAACATTCTATATACACAGAGTCAATAGTTTAATCTTGTGGCTGCAAAAGGTTGTTCACATCAGTTTCATTTTTCTTAGGTACTGTCCGAAATGTAAAAAACACGAAAGAGCTACTAAGAAGTTAGATCTATGGAATTTACCGCAGGTATGCTCCCTTTATCCGCGTTTTCCACTCATTCACTTTCATTCTTCTATTTTTAAAGATTCTGATAATCCATCTGAAGCGGTTTCAATATAGTAAATGGCATCGCGACAAAATTGATATACCAGTAGTAATCCCGGTGAAGTTAGTTTTTAATTACTTATATGGTTAGTTGTTTGCATGCAGTGATGTAAGGATGATTGCTTTATTGCAGAGGATTCGAACTGAACTCGAAACTTGCAAATGAGAGGCATCAGCATGTG
This sequence comes from Oesophagostomum dentatum, assembly GCA_000797555.1. Taxonomy (NCBI): domain Eukaryota; kingdom Metazoa; phylum Nematoda; class Chromadorea; order Rhabditida; family Strongylidae; genus Oesophagostomum; species Oesophagostomum dentatum. The sequence continues at coordinate 47,465 of KN550417.1, read as the reverse complement.
AAGTACGACTTGATAGCAATGAGCCACCACGTTGGCGGATTGGGTGGAGGACATTATACAGCCTCAGCGCTGAATAAAACCACGGGGAAATGGTAAGCTACTTGCAAGTAATCGCTCTAGTTATAATCCTCTCATAGGACTGTAGCGGGGGCTTTAGTGCTCCAGACAGCGTATAGTATAGATGCAGATTTCGGGTGTCATGCAGGATAGCCTTTCTTGGATATCACTCGTAGCACAACAGTAGCTGTGCGGCTTTGCAGTATAATACTAGTTTTTTTTAAACGTATTTGGGATTATGAATACATTTTTTAAAGGTATGAGTTCAACGACTCATGCGTTTCCGAGATTCCCGCTCCAAGCGATCCCATAACTGGTCGGACACCGTACATGCTTGTCTATCGACGTCAACATCCGTTCACTGACGGCTTATTACAAGACGCGAACGTCGAGGAAGAGATGGAAGAGTAAAGTATAGATCTGTTTTTGTTATATTCATAGTGTTTGAGGGCAACAAAGTCGTTGCTTTTAAGCCGAAATTGTGTGCTCAGAAGGGAAGTGGTCTCTTTTTGAATGACCTGATTCACTTGCACCAGGTTTGATATCTCGTAGATTGAATTCATTTAAATTTTCTCCATGTTCCGGTTTACATAAGCGGTGCAATGAGTTGAGGTGTGCACTTCCTAAATAGTTCCTATCATTTGCTTTCAAATTTCTATTGTTTTGAAATTGTTCTAAGTGTTCCTAACTTAATGTGGCATACGAACTTTCTTCGAGATCAGACGGTTTAGTTCAATTATTTACGTGTCAAGTGTGCTTTTATCGTACATGCATGAGGTCAAGGAGAATGGCCCTCTTGCTCCTACCCGTTACTTGCTGACGCTTGTTTAAGATATTGTTTGTACTTGTTCGCTGATGAGATGTGTTTCGGGCCTTGTAACCTTCTTTTGTCTCATGCTAACCCGGTGATACTTTTTCACATCTTGTGGCCTTTTAAAAGTTTATTAACTATTCATAGTTCTCGGTTCTTTTATAGGTTAGCGCAAATAAGCCGGGAATTTTCGCAGTTTTAGCTTTTCATGTCGTTTTTACTTCAACAGTCCTTGAACTCATCTCTTTCCAATAGATACCGGCGCTGCAGGCTTACCTTGTGATTTCGATTCTTAATGATGGTTCTGAGTCTATAAACAGTTTAATTTATTATGTTCTTTGTTATTATGAGGAGTACGAACTTTATCGTCGAATATTCCTTCTACTAGTCGTTCGAGAACCTGGTACTATCATATCATACTTAACCGTTCAGGCAATTAAGATTCAAAAAAAAACATTGTCTTGTAGTTAAAGGGTGTAGTATCTTCAAACATATGAGTCGCCATAAGGAGTTACTTTAGGCAAGAATTTTGGCATTCAAAGTTGTCTTGTGGCTTTCGCTGACACCATAGGATGGAATACTGAGCGTAGGCTCGAGCTGCATTACTACGCAAAGGTAAGGGTTATTTAAAGGCAGTGTTCGGCCTCATTTTTTTCTGCATCAAGTACTTATAATAGAGGTACTAAGAATACTGAATATCAGCCACGCGTGCGTTTGCTTTGTTATTTGAGGAAGGAAGTCTTTGCAAGGATAATTATGTAGATACTGTAGGATACATTTCAACCAAATACAAAAACACGGATGATACAGCACTATCTCCTACTTCTCTTCTTTTGACAAATGTGATGTTGGCTTTGTAATTTGGCATATCGTAGCCTTCTTTAGCGAGTAATTCGCTCGTGGTAAGTTTTCTTCTGAACAGAATTTACAAGCTGCGATGGCTCAGGCACTGGATTCTGGTGCCTAATCCAGGGCGAGATAATCCATGTGAGTTTGTATTAGTGATTATCATATGCGCGGCTTTAGAAGTGAGCCACACGGAACCTGCCTTCAAAAATATTACGTCGTCCTCTTTCGAGTCAATTGAGCACCAATTTATCGGTCGCTGCTATGGCTCTGTTCAACAAAGTTTTCACTTTTAAAATGTGCCATTTAACAAGCTGGGGACTTCTACATTACTCATAGTCTCTTTCTAAGTTTCTTTTTATTGCTTCAAATGTATGGGACTTTTTCTATTGGCAAATCAAATCTATATTGTCTAGGTAGGTTTCTATAACACGGAGAACCACGCATGTGTCCTACATAAGGTAGGACGCGGAAAAGAGCCGAAAGCTAGCGCAAGGTATCACATTCAAAATCTGAAAAATTGAATAACTCAACCTTGCACGCCAGCAAAATTGCGCATAAAAATTGAATTCCCTGTTATTTGCGCTATGGCTCAAAAATTACAGTGATCGTGCACCCAAGTAAAGCACTCAACGATGCAGAACTGAAGAGGAGAGGGGCTAGCGGGAGTGTTGGCGCTGTCATTATTCCAAGGCAGTGACCCAGGTATGCTCCACTTTCCTACGTAAAGTGGGTTACGAGTGTCAGACATGTCCGCCTCCCACATCCTTTGGATAAATTCTTTCATTTCCACTTTTTGCACTAAGGTCAGGGTATATTCGCGCTACGCGACCAAATCGCGTCATGCGAGGTGTCTAAGGCCCGGGGTATACTTCACGCGACGCGACCAAGTCGTACGCACGAGGTGTGCAAATCGAGGTGGACTTGTACAAAAATGACACGCGATTCACCAAAAAGCGTGTGCGTTTGAACAGATGGCATGTTTTGGACAGTCATGTGCCATTTTTTGTACAACTGCACCTCAAGTTATTCCCCTAAAGCCCCTTTCAGAGTTGGCGAGTTCGGCGAGCTCGCTCTCGGCGGAAAAAGGGGGGCATGGCAGTGACTTGCCGCGCGGCGTTTGCCGCAGCGACAAAAATGCTCCCGACCATTCGTTGCCGCAGCTCGCTGAGCGAGCTCGCGGCGAGCTAGCTGGATCACGCACTCTG
>KN550415.1:63166-74069 GCA_000797555.1 Oesophagostomum dentatum | reverse complement strand
GCCAAGACAATCGCTCGAAAGGACTTTTGAGCCAAGAAATTTGAACCTCAACCCATTTTTTGAGTTCCTCTTTGAGAATCCGTCAAGAACTCAATAAGTGTTCCGAGAGTGAGTGTTGCCTTTAAGCAGCGAATGTCAGAAGCTACTATTATTATTTATTACATGAAACATTTTCGTGTGAACAAATACACACATAAATACGGTGCGATACCGTATAGATAGAAGCAATATGAAGTTCATAACTAGCTTTTGCTTCGTCGATCCAAACATCTGTCTATCATGCTGGTGGTACTTAACACATTCATTGTAGTCAAGTGTTTCTTCGCAAATTTGGCGTAATTATAACCTGCTTAATTGGTGAATAACTCTCTTATTCTGGATTTAGCTCGTGGAATTTCCGGTTTTATCGCATATTGAAATCAAAATTGCTCTAAGCTGAAGCTTTATGATGTATGAACCAACGTTGTTCAGTTATTCGTACATCAATAGCATTCGCAGAACTTTTCCTCGGCGAACGCGCGCTCCCCTCAGGCCAAAAACAGGCGGGGCTAAAGAAAAGTTGGTTTTAGAGTTTTTAAAGAATTTCTAAGCATTCTTAGCCGATCTTTTAGGTACCTAACTGATAAAATCAGTTTTTTCCAAGCCTGTTGGTCACTTTCGAAAATTTTTGGGCCCATTCTGGAGGGCGGGGGATGTCCTAATGAAAATTGAAGAAAACTAGGCGTTAAAAGTAAGCGACACCCCTTTCATACCTACTTATTTCGGACTTTTCTGGATTTTCGCTCTTTTTGTGCTTCGGCTTCCAAGACTTGTTACTTCAATCACATCGCTGTTAGTGAAGCTTTACTACTGGTTTAGCATCCATTCGTTATTTTAATTTAGCTGTTTAAATAGTAGGAAATTGTTCTACGCTTATTTCCGTACAGTAGTGAACATCTCCGCGGTTACGCCGAAATGCTTCCTCTCGCTAAGATCTGAGTAATCTTTGAGCAAAACGTATATCGGGGCAAGCTCTTGAACACTGAAATCTGGTGAAATTCGTCCGTCGTGGATTTCGCATTCTGTGATTATCCTCATCTTTCCGCCAGAAGCTGCGGTAATGCGTCTTTTTTAACAATAGTATTCGTCATTGAGCACTGCCAGTGATACCACTATATTTCGAGGGGAGCTACTCATTATCTTGATGATAGTATTATTTTCTATTTTTACGCATGAAATATTTGCTGCTGTTGAGATCTTATTAGACCTCGGTCTCCTCTACGTCAATATAATAGTACCAATCGTAAGGACTACTCTAATTCCTAGAAAATCCATTCTTATACACCTAATGCGCCAGTTCAGTCGAGTAAGGGTGGATCAACATTGATTCGATTGAGATAATTTTACCTAGCTCTACTCAGAAATTATGGCAAAGTTTTGCCGCTTTTGGAGAAAATTGCAGTTTTTCCACTACTATACGAACCCAATATCGGAAAAGGTGTCCAAACCACAGATGCTGTAGCAGCAGTCTCCTTTCAAGACGTTTTGATCTGTTCATCTTCCAAGAAGGAAAACGGCCTGATCATCCGCTTCAATAGACAACAAAATGCCAGCCTAGTTGGTTTTTCAGTTCCCTTTTTCACGGTTTTAATTTAGCACCTTTGTGTATTTTAACTAGTAATAAATAAACAAGCAAATAAACAGACGGATAAATAAATTAGTAAATAAATAAATCTTTCCTGCCTTCGAACTTACGAAAATCTTTTGTTCGCGTTTAGGGGTAACTGCGATCACTACCATGATAGCAGCACCCGTCCGAGCGAAAGACAGCCCGAGAATGGTTCGAAAAATCTCCAAAAGTGGCCAGAGGCGGGAAAAAATTCATAAAGGGGACAGTAAAAACATTATTCATTAAATAATCGATTTTCTTTTCAAAGAACTTCTTTGAAAATTGTAAAGATTTTACAATCGAAAGTTCTTCGGCTCCTCACTAGCCCTGCCTAATTTTTACCTGGGAGGGGCGCGTCATCCCCCTTCCCCTTCAAGACACAGTTTTGCGACCGTAATTATATGGCAGGGGCGTGAAAGAGGCCCAACGCGATTTTCTTACCACAAAAAACTAGGCTGTCAAAATGAGGCTGAGCGCTGCCTATAAAATGCTAGTCTGATCTGAAAAGTCGAACCACCTTCGGTAAATCATAAGCTTTAGTATACAGCTACACCGATGTACCCTCCAGACTTGTACCAGTAGTTTAAACAGCTTCATCACTGACGGGATGGCCAGCTTCCAGTTTTTTGTTTGATCGGGAGCTTAGCTGCCCATGTGTCTGGAAAGATTAGCTCGCTTCCTTTGTTCACGCTCAGCTTATGTCCAATTTGTTGAATGGAGAAAATTCTTAAAAATCTATGTGAGTTTACTAGCTGCGTTTAGAAGAAAGGTTTAAGAAATTTCTTCATACAGGTGAACAGAGTTCCTCGCAGCCGTATTTCTCAACTTGGTGCGTATTTTTCATCTCTGTCAATTTTTTGTTTCTGATATATGTTTGGAGCTGAATCTGTGCTCAGGTTGTATGAAACCTGATAAGCGGATAAAATCATTGCAAGGAAGCGCTGTAAATCACTCAATTAACTATGGCGGAATTCACATAGGCGAGAGATTACAGTCGGTATTGTTTTCAGAGAAAATCTAGTCTTTCTGTGAGTTGAGTCTTTGTACAGGTTCTTCTTTAATTTTAGAAATACAGGCAAAAATTGTAGACAGTTTTCGTTTTCTTTTCAGCAGTATTTTTTTACTAGATGTAATCTATATATTATGACCACATTTTAGCGGCTTAAAAATTCCCTGCTTCTACCTCTATTAGCAAATTTTCCTCGAAATAACAGGGCAATACGCCCATAAGCAAAACCTAGCACTAACATTACAGGTTTTTTTTAGCGGAATTCATATCCTTACTCCCAAATATTAAAGACAAATATATGATCGCCCTAAGTTTAGCAGCGTGGCTGTCTATTTGTCAGTTAATTTTTCAAAAAAAAATCCTTGTTAATGAGAATGGTATGGGATAATACGTAGAGAACATCCTATGCTTTCAAAATTACGCTTCGACTTATGCAAAAATATATGGAAAATTCGGTACTCAGTTTCCTTAAAAACAAGGAGAGAACTTGCGATCCTGCCCAGTAACTCACAGTGACGGTTTTAAAGGCAGCACCCATTCTAAGAACGCCTCCGGAGTTCTCGATGGATTCCCAAAGACGAACTCAGAAATGGGTTAAAGTTCAAATTTCTCGGCTCAGAACTCATTCCTGACCGAGAAATTCGGTCCAGAACATCGGGCCATGATTTCGTGGACGAGTTTTCCATCTCGTCGCGCTCTTTCTGTTGGAGTCGCCAACCGCCTCAATTGCGAGGACATGGAAAGCTTGTACGACTCTACTCATATCAAACGGTTATACCGCTCTAACTAGTGTGGAAAATAAGGTGGTAGGACAACTCGTCCCCACATCCTTCGTAACTAGTCCACCGAGTACCCGACGTTTCGGCCATTTTCTCCCAAACGAACAGCTCACCGGTGCTCTCACTTTAGCTTTTGGTTATTCAACCACCGAGGTTTCATAAACTACCTGAATCTCGAAATCCGTTTTTGGAGTGGGTACTGCCTTTTACTTAATCATAGGCTTCGCAATGCGCGATCCAAAAAGTGACCCCCAAGCAAATTCTCTGCCACAGTTCGCGTCAAACTTCTTTGTAGCTAGTTTTAGACTAGTTCTGCTTTTTTTGAAAGAGAAGCGCTATTATCCTACAGGTTTTTTTCTATGACAGGAAAAAAAAACGATACATATTCGAAAAAGCGTAGCATGGAAGAGAACTGGTACATTTTCTGGAAATACCCACGTCGTATTAAAGGAGAACATAGAGAACATAGAGCCTCTGTTGCCATATTTGCATGAGAGTAAAGAGATAGGCATAGTGGCTGCTACCCTCTGTTTCACAATCGAGTGACGTTGGAGCAGAGGGCACTCCGTTAATTTTACTTCCATATGGGCAAGAAGGTGAGTTTTAGTACAATCGGTAGTACCGTGAACATAGATAACCGTGAAAGAGTACAGAAAAACTCAACCTCTATTGAAAACTGGAGCAAAATGAGCTGACTTCCCCCGCAGTTTAACCGCGCGCGCGGTTTAGAATCGGCCTCGATTGGGAAACAGAGGCTATATTAGACGTCTAATGTGAAGCAGACTAAAAATTCACTAGTTTCAGCAACAACACTCAGTCCATTCATACGTCAATCGGATCAAGTAGTTCGGACCGGTGTCGTTTCGTCTGGTCAGTCCATCGGTAGCGGTCAAAGCATTGTCCGCACAGCTCTTGTGGACCAAAGAGTGAACAGTAAGTCGATCCTTGGCGTTTTCATCTCAGTGTTTTCTTATGAGTTTGTTTCCATTTGTAAAATGGTTGACAATCGATAGATCTCATGTTCTTCCCAAATATTATTTAAATATTTGTTGTTAGAAACCATTCCATCCAATATTGGACATTTGTTTGGAATGCCATGTCAGCTGGACGGTTTTTTTTCGAATTGGAAGAGGGAACATTTTGTTTTTCTGTCGGGAGTATCGGGAGTAACTCTGTAGAAGGTGCCATTATTTCGGAAGGTAACCGGAGTACATCGTGAGATTGAAGGAGCAATAGCGAGGGAACCACTGCCATTCTAAAGGATGGTGACCACCCAAGGAAAACTCCAACCGAATCTTCTTTCTTGGCAATCATCTTCAACAACTACTGGGTCACTGTTTCCATCTAACTAACTCTACCTCTGAAGCTGAACACTTAGAAGGCTTTACTCTAACTTTAAAATCTTGAAACTCGGCCACATCAAGGACAGGGAGATTTTTTGAGGTTCTACTAAAAATACACGAGGATTTATTTCTTATGCATTCTCTTCACTTCTTTTCCACCATTCGATCCAACGCTAAGGCCACTTCTCTTTACAAAAGTGTCACTGTCACTTTTTGTTTCGACGAGAATATGGGGCTAAGAAAGATGCCCTGTTTAGATTTACAAAAAGGGCCTGGGTATTTTTTATAAAATGTTTTAAACTTGAGTTATACGCGGAATTGCCTTTTCTTAATAATAACCAGAAGTAGACGACCTACTTGCTTATTTCCCTAGTTTTTCAATAGGTTATCTTTCGATCCAGCCTCTGCTTACCGATGAAATCGTGGTCTTCCTCGAAAATTTTTGTTGATTTAGCAGGCGGAAAAATGAAGTGCGCAAACATTACGAAGTTCAAGCAACTGGATGACGAGTCACACTAGGAGCATTCCTTTGCATGCGTTGTTAGTCCACTTAGCTGGATAGTACTGGGATTTCTGTGTTTCTGCAGAATACGAGCTCTCAACTTCCAATTAGTGCTTTTCTAGCATTTAAATATTTTCGGACAAATTTTTACAAAGAAAGTTCCGGTTCATACTAACCATAGCTCTAGACAAAATATCGGGGTGGGGGCTGGAGGGTGTGGCTGCACTAGGAACAAAAAAAAAAACATAATGTCACCAAAAACTGCAAATAAAGGAGAAAAGTGGAATTGGAAACTAAGAGGAAATTAGGAAATATCCGATAACAGGAGTTTTTTTTAAACATTTGTCTAGACTGTTGGACTTCAGCAGCTGTTAATCTGTCAAAAACCATGTCAAAACATTTAAGAGATTTTACGATTCTTGAAATGTTAACAAATAGATAGTAACCTATGTTCGTGGAATATTTTTTCTAAGTTTTCCAGCATCATTCAGGGGTTTACAGTTCAAAGGTTAGAATCTTCAGGTATGCCGATCGATATTGATCAACACTGAGCGATATTGATCGGTTTTCGCTAACAGGTGGTCTAGAGGATATGCCATTTTTAAACTTGAGTTTTTGATCTTTAATCATCATACACCAAAAATGCGCTAGTAAAGGCACTAACTCTAAAAAATAACACTGAACGGAGCTGGGGAAGATGGTGTATGCTAACTCCGCATGATCATTAGTAGTAAGGATGAAGTGTAGTTCATAGTTCATAATAAATCTAACAGTAAATAGCCGTAGTATTACAACTAAATATAATAATATTAAAGATGAGTGACAATTTCCGAGCAACAAATTCGCCTATGTGTCTTTGTATTCAAGGCAGATGAATCGAGCTGCTTTGGCGGTCGCCCGACCTTGGATAGATGTCGAAGTGCTAATTTTTGCCTTTCGAAAACCATTTTTCGGTTTAGGATTTGGGAAAAGTTAGGTTGTTTCACAAAACGATGGTAGTATTCTTGTAGCGTAGGAAGGGGCCTTCAGAGTAGTCTGCACAGTTTATCAAATTTTTGAGAAATAAAAACAATAACAAATACAAAAACTCAACGAACTTATGTCACAACTCAATGGATGGCTTTTTGACTTCTACAGATAATCAGCTATAATTATTTTCAGCTGTTGACCCGTCATTCTACGACTGCTTCTACGGCATAGCCAACACGCAGTCAACCGTGATAGAGCGATGCTACAAGGATATCGGTTGCTGTCAGTTCGGATGCTGTCACAATCATGACTGGTTGGTGCGCCAACTCTCCTCGAATTCTATTTTAAGAAATACTAGAAGACTTGTATATTATATAATCTGTTGTTATGACTAGGTGTACTCTTTTTCGCGGTCTAAGACCAGTGAGGTAGGCGGGACCGGGCACGCGCACGTGTCCAAGCTAGTTAAAACAGAAAGAATAAGCTTAGATTTCACTAGTTTTTACACGTACTGCGTCCTGGCCCCACCCACCTCATTGGTGCCCGCGAAGTAGAGAGTAGTAATGATGGAATTTCTTATTGGTGACCGTACTTTTACGGCACAGTAAATAAAGTATTTACAGGAAATGTCCAAGTTTAATGAAGAATATGGGACTTACTAGGAAACTTTTTAAAAAGCACCCTTTTAGGCACAATAAATACGGTTGGGCAGTGGCGCTGATCGTCATCTTCTGCATTCTGGTCGTAATAGCGGTAGTTGTTTGGCTGATTGTCTGGCTCATCAACAGAGCAAAGGACAAGAGGGAGAAGCGGGACATCACTTACGACCAGACGTCTTTTGCTTCAGTGAGACACACTTCAGCGCCTATTTTCCTCTGAATCAGAGCAAATCAGCTGATTTCAGCAAACACCATTACCCGCCAATGAGATTGCACCTGTCGAGCAGTACAGCTTCGAGCCTCCGTACTCCCGAGACTATCGTTACTAGTTCACTCTCACTGCAAATTTTCGTAACTAACGATAAGCGTTGTTTGTACACTCGTCGTATTGCATGCCTCCACCTCATTTTGTTTATGTAAATAATGGTGCTGTACTTAATTTTGAACACTGATGTCTACCAATAAATCTTGCACATTGGGACAGGGATGTTATCGTAGTCAGAGCTACCGATAAAGCAAAGTTATTTCCACTAGAAATTATGGAAAAAGGAGGTTTTATTGATTTTTGTAAGGAGGTTAAGAGAGATAATCTGTCGGATAAACAATACCGTTTTTAATTATGGCAGAATACACATTTGCCAGAAGAAAGCCGTCACTGGTCGTATCCACGCAACTCCTTCAAGGATTGATGTATATTCTTTTTCGCCGACCATGACTAGTGAGGAGGGCGGGTCCAAGCTTACTTTGGACTACAAAGGGAGGGACACGGCAACATGAAAAGAAAGGAAGTGTGTAGAAACGAAAAGAACCGGTAAGCATGACGCTAGTTTTCCGTGCTTCAACCTGTTTGAACATAGTCGCCATCCCCTTGGGTACCTGGCCCCGCCCATCTTACTAGTCATAGTCCGCGAAACAGAGAGTAGAAGATGACAAGAATGAACTGAATGATATTGTCCGCAGCTTTACTTCACACTGAAGTTATACCTCAAAATTAAATTTCGTATTTATGCTCAGCGCAAGTTCCGAGGAAGTTATGATAAAAAATGACACACTGACATTTTTTTTACTAATTCAACCACCTAGATTGGGCGCAGCTTTGGATTTGGAGCATCTTGGCCCCTCCTACCAGGGTCTTGTTTCAAAATATAAAAAGCAGTTTTTTTTGACGAAATTGTTCAAGCATGACACCTTGTGAAGGTTCTTTCTGTGCAGACGATCTTTTCTGCAGTGATTATGAGCGAATGTCATATATAACCGATGAACCAACCCTTAGATGCAGGCCCATTATTCTTCAGCGAAATTTGAAACATGAAATTTAAAAAAGAAAATGCTTTTTTAAACTATGCGTGTTTGAAGTTTTGCTCACATTTAGCGTCCAGCATTAATTTTTTCGAGATACCCTGCTCGGCTACACCATCCCCATGGCAACGATGTCGCGATTGTTTAGAGCGAGCGGAAAGGAGGCGGTTTAAGGCCGTTTTATGCCACTAGGCCATCATTCGCTGAGTTGCAAAGATTTTCTGCCAAAAATAGTCTTCTGAACTTTTTCCAGCGGTAACTGAACAGTTAATAAGAGATTCAGTTTTGATTTCTACCGCAAGTTCTCCTTCACGTCTGCTATGAGCTTTTCCGTTTTGATTTCGACGATTCCTGGTACGTTACTGAAGAATCTCTAAACGGGCAATAATGAACTGTTACTTTCTTTTCGATGCCAGTTTACTGTGCTCACCTGATTCCCTGAAATATTATGCTTTAAAAAAAATAAGCAGTTTCTTTCGTATATCTTCTCCAAGGCCCTTTTTCATTGGCACTGTGTAAGATTTCATAAGATATTGTACATAACATGAAAGGGGAATTCTACTCAACAAATTACTTTATCTGTTTTCGTTCTCTTAAAAACAAAGCCTCCTATCAAAAGAGTAATAATCGAAGTACGCCGAGATTTATCAACCAGTTTTTGTTTCTTGCATACTTCTCAATAAACATCCTTTGTTTGCGTCTCTTTTAAGTTTTGAGGGTTTTTTTTGTATTTTTTGTACCCTTGCATGTTCCTATACTTTGATTTCTTCTCTTTGTGAGATACGTTTGACAAGGTTTTTTCCTCGTTTTGTTTAAAAGCGCACCTTGAAGTTCGGCAAATAAATAAAAATAGATGCAAAACCAACGAGATTTTAAACTATTAAGCTGGAATTCTAATGTGGAAAGCACAGCACAATTTTTGTACAAATCTTGCAGATCTAATAGAAGGCATCAAATTGGGGATTTTCTAAAGCATATACCATCCATTCAGTAGCGATCGGTGACAGAGGAGGAATGGGATGACCAACTGGAAGGTTGTACATGCTTATCACGTTGGTGGGCCAACTTAGCTTAGGCTTCAAAAGAAATTCGAAGGCATCGAAAAGTGAATTCTCGGTGATTTTGACCATATTTAGAAGACACTCTAAACATTTTTTGCAATGAAATCTTGAGAAGAAGAGCTGCCAACCTCTGATTTCTTCCTCGCATCCGTGATACCCGTCCCCCCATTCTCTAGAATTTTCACTGCGTTTCCTTATGCATGAAAGATGTAGTTGGGCATCGTCAGGGTTGGCTTCTACAAATTTTGGCTTTTTTGAAAGAGCTGCCTCCATAATGGTACCATTAGGTCAGTGTGGTATAAGAAAGAGCCCATCTTGTGCGAAAAATATGGCAATCCTAACTGTGCTAAAGGAGATGTATACCGCACTCACAGTTTAGTAAAACAAAAAGCATGAAAGTTTAAAATTGAGAAAAAAACCACCTGCAGTTAGTTTAGTGCAGCCTAGCTGATATGAAATTGGATTTAGCAAAATCGCTTCATCACAGTTCGTCAGCATGGATTTTTTATGGGCTCCTCAATGTTTCCACAGAAAGTTGGTGTAATACAGAAAGGCGAACTGTCAAAGAAGCTTCTTATTCAACCTCGTCAGACTAGCCTTTGTCATTCCTGAACCTTCGATTCGTTACATATCTTCGAGAAGGAAATTTTCTAGAAGATTTAGAAATTTCTTTGCAGATGTACACAGCAGCTCAGCAGCCTGGCAATTTATCCCAATCCGCCTTGGTACGTTTCTCGAAATTACGACCATTATAGATGAGGCAGAATCTGCTGTAGTGTTCTATCCTGCATTAGGGCTGGGGTGTACAGAGATCTCCGATATTTTAGTTAAGGTTGCTCAATGTATGCAATTTTCGAAGCAGTTACTTAAATGACAAGCAAAAACAGAAGAAAAGCTAAATAAGACGGGTCAGATCAGAGAGGCAAATCTTAAGAAAAGCTGACCTATTTCCAGAGCTATCTACAGTCACTCGGAAAGGCCACAAAGGCTCTACGCGAAAGTCAACATGCGGAAAAGAAGTGAGCCAGCTTCATTATTTAGGTTGTCGCATTTTTAGACAGCAAAATACAAACAGATCCTCTGGAGCGCAACACTCCTTGCTAGAGTCTTCTCGTCTGTCGAGCGAGCGTGGCTCGCTGTCCTCGATGATCTCCCAGCTGAGGAGCAGAACGCAGAGGGAGTCGACGATTGAGGAAACTGACGGCGATGGGAGGTAAGGTTTGAGTTCTACAGCCGTTGTGAAGTTTAGCTATCGTTGATGAGACAATAACGGGCAGGAACACCACCTTTCGTGGATAATGGACGAACAAGAGAAATTTCATAGCGACAACTACCTAAAAATTTAAGACATTTGTAATCCGGCTATCATATAAAAAACGGTGATGGTCAATCGTTATCGTTCCACCAACTTGGCGTACTTCCTTGCAGAGTAAAAAAAATCAGAAAAACCAAACACGAGTAATCTTTAACCAAAGTTTCAGCAGCGACTCCGGCAAAACACCCTCGATTGACACTCCCTCAAGCGGTAAGCTAACTTCTTCAAATATTTGTGAGAAACAACAGAAACAACATTTCCTCATATATTTCAGCTGGGGAACGAATTGTATTTGATTTTCCCTTTGATAATGGCAAAT
>KN550414.1:0-14814 GCA_000797555.1 Oesophagostomum dentatum | reverse complement strand
GGATTAGAAGAGAATATCCTGTAAAATATATGTGAATTATTTCAGCAACATAGCTTTTCCCCACCAAATTTTAGACCCTGAAAACCAAAAAAGTGTGCCAAAAAGGCAGGGTGCTGGCACACCTCAAAATCGTGAAATTTTGCAGTTTTCTGACTTTGTAATTCTTACATGGACCCCGAGACAAACATGCTGTACTCTGTTTGCAACTATGCTGTGTTCCTTAGCTACTGACACAATCACGACCGCGCAGCTCCTACCATCACTTAGTAGTGACCATTGATATGCGCTCGAAACAGAGCTTAATTTCGAGTGTTATATATATCTGATATATCTCCGCTCAGATGACTTAAGAAAAGATGATCACAAGAGGTTTGTTAGCAAATACCTCGCCGAATACTATGATACCAACATAATAGGCGGAAAATCCTGATTTTGGCGTACTTTGGAAAGTGTGTATTCTGCCACCGTAAGAGCTGTAGCAGCGCGATTGCAAGTTTTTTTTGCAGAAGAAAGCAAGAGCTTTCGAACTGTTACTAAAGCTCTCCACGATTCGTCTTTATTGATTTTCTGTGTTATCTTAAACGCAACAGCTGCGGTTGCAGAAGTTTTATTTGCACCAACCTAATATGTTTACAGCATACTGACTTTACACTTATAGACCAACACGGAAATTTGATAGTGAACATAGTTGGTTTTGCAAATAACCAAGCGGCCTATTCTTCAGAAAGACACTATCTTGGAAAACGCCTTTTTCGGAAGCGATAAGAAAAAGTAAAGCATACAGTACAACCTAGTACACATATGGCCTTCATTCTCAACTCACCATGTAAATTTCACAGCTCATCGCTTAACAGGTGCTGAGAAGAAATCCGTTACAAACATCTTGAGCCAATTACTAGAAAAGATTAATCTCAGTTTCAACGCACCACCCAGCAAGCGTCGATCACACGCATAGCTACTTCCTCATTTTCTTGCAGCCTCTTCAGATCTAACCTTCTTGGGGGCGGTTAGGAGGTACGACGCGTCGGGAGTTTGCAGCTCTGCGAATCGCGCGCGACTTTTCTTCGAAGGAGAAAGTTAGGCTCCCTATTTCGTAGCTTCCTGCCCGATTTGGTAACCTTTCCTACACCCAACCGCCCGCAGATCCTCAACCCTCCCTCTACTCAGAGCCGGGAGCCTAAGTCCTCACCACAACTCTTCCTAGGACCGTCTATCACGTTGGGAATTAAGCTTGAACAGTGTTTTAGCCCTTCAGTGTTAACCACCGCTCTTCAGAGACTCTCATTCCATGCGAATGCACCCTGTTCTTTCCGCAAAGGAATTTCCAGCCGTTGCACGCGTCAGCAAAACAATCATTGCTGCCCGATGTAACCCTTGACCCGCATCAAATCCTCTTGCTCACTGCATTATTCATTCTCCCGTTCTTGAACTAAACCATAGCCCAGTCTGACGATGATAATAAAAGCTAGTAAGAGAGAGTCTAATTACAAATTCTAAAATAAACTATCTTAGCAGTATGATCAAACAGCATTCATTTCCATCCACCTGCGGGCAACTTTCGGCAGCCTGAACAGTAGTGAAGAGAAAGTGACCCTAACAAGCCCTCAGTATTGCAAAAGCATTGAAAATAAAGGTTAGAACCACTCCACAGCTTGAAGGGCTTAAACGTTTTGTTTAGGTCTTACCATACAAAAACCTCGGCGTGTCCTTCCCTACCAATCCCTGTTAAATTCAACCAAATGCCTCTTCTACAGCAATTAGAAGGGACACCACCTGCGGACCTTGCACATGGTGCGCAGGCCGTATCTCTTCTAATTGCATCCTATCCAGTGGCCGAAGAACTATTGTGCTTTTTCACCCTCCTAGTCATTTAAATGAACTCTGCTAAACATCAGCTGTCTTTGCATGTACGCGGCAGTGATAAAATTTGCCTTTCCTCTACCACAAACAACTTCTTGACGTGCTAATAATGTTAAGAAGGAAAATGGAGTGCCTTAAAATTTGACGAGACGAACGCTTTGCTCACTTTCCTTGTATAACTCAAAGCGCTGAACAGGTGGTGGCTGTAGTCTCTTTCGGGATGTCCTGGGGCTGTATGCATATCCCTTGAGGGAGTGGGAGAACCCGGAAACAACTTCCCATGTGCACACCTGCACACCTACTCTCTGCTTCCTAAATTTTCTTCTCGAATTCTCCCTAGGGAGCGAAATCACTTCTCTATTTTAAAGTCAGGAAGCTGCTTCAAAAACCATCAATGAAACATAATTCTCTCCTTTTCTTATAACAGACATTATATGGTTAGTTCTTATGCAGTGAAGACAAGAAAAGGTGGCTTAGCATATACTGCATATACTTCTTTTTCGTCAGAATTTGTAATTTCATAATTTTGCTCTCAACGATCATAAAAATGGAAATTGTTTAACGCAACTATGACAAAAGGAAATGTCGAGGCCTGTACGCAGAAAAGAAGCAAAATTTTACATTCCATTTAAATCCTGGAATCCTAACCGATTGTTTTTGTTTGCAATAACAAAAAAATCATTTACTCGCACAATGCCGTATTTGTTTGTCTGGAGCACTTAAATTTTTCATGCTTCAAACGTAACACTAAAACCTAGTAGCGTTAACAGCTAGCACCAGAGCGGATTTATACGAGAAAAAACATGACGACAACAACGTTTAGAAGACGACGAAAAGTTCCATAAACCGGACATATGTCTTAAAACATGGATCTTAGACTATTTAAGTCTATCGATTAACTGCGAAGCACAGCATCTTTGCGGGTATGAACATGTCAGTGTTTCTATAGTTAAGTCCGCCACGAACGAACATGTTCGTGAAAAAATAAATTCAACGCTTCCACAGGAAACTGGAAAGAAAATTTTTTGAAACATCATAAATGTGGTCTACATTTCCGCGTGTTGCAGCTCCCGAATCATTCCCTGAAGATGTGCATACGAGAAGCCTCCTGAGCTCTCCCTTAGGGAGGCTCCCAAGGTGAGAGGACTCGGGACCCGCTCCCAGCATGGGTGTCTCTCGAACCAGCTACTCGAACACGTGCTTTCTCAATTAACAATAAGTACTAGATATTGGAGGTCTAACCTCTCCACTAAAAACAGATTCTCATTGTTTTGCAAAAATTGCTTGAAACTTCGGTTTTTCCGAACTTGTTTTGCTAGCTTTATTTTGAATTCCCTTCAACAGCTTCAGAGCTGCCACACAAATTCCACAGCCTTAGTTTTTAGCAGAGAAAGATAAACAGTTGGCGGAACAATAACGAACGGGGCCAGTACTATTCGGTGGAGCTTAGCCTAACTAGAAAATCCCTAAAATGTGAAGGCGAAAGTTTTTGTTTACATGGGATTATGATGTTGCAAATGTCACTTAACTTTCTTTGAAAAATACTAAAAATGAAGCGTTCTTCGCAAAGAAAAGTAAGTTTCGGCTCAGATGCTTTTCTGTGTAAATGCGTTGCTAATCTAGAGCATTTATAGACTGGTGGAGAATATCCCATTTTTGGTATTTTTTCATAGGAAATTAAGTGACATTTGCGATATCTTAACTTCGGATAAACAAAAAGTTACGCTTTCGCACTTTAGGGTTTTTCTAGCTACACCAGCATGTATCGAATGGGACTGGTCCCGTTCGTTATCGTTCAACTATTTACCTTTTCCTGCTTAGCTCCTAGGCTTGTGTGTGAAAAGTGTTGTGAAAAAGTAGCTGTCATTACAAATCACTCTGCAATTTTCCCATTTCTTTAATACGTACTGCTGCTAGTTCCGCATAATGCTGTTGTCTAGCTTAGCTTTGAAATTCATAAGAATAACTGAGATTAGAAGTCCGTTTGACACATTCCGATAACGCCTCACTCAGCGCGACTCAGTGCAATTACGCATTAGCAGAGGCATAGCGGGCTGCGTCGAAACTCATCCGCGCCTAAAGATAAAAAATTAGGTGCGGATGAATCCCGATGAAGCCCGCCCTGCCGCGGAACTCGTCCATGCCTAGTCTTGCAGCATTAGGCGTGGACGAGTTTTGGCGCTTCCGTGGCTGCTACTCAGACAATTCCTGGGGCCAATAGCGGTCCATCAGCGATCGGACCGCGTGAACGTTTCGCTTGCGGCCTTTTGGTCGGCTAAACGTTCGGAATTCTGAGTGGGGTCGAACGGTTCCAGTACTATTGTTTGCCCATTCACCCTCAAGTAAAGCGATATTGGACCGATAACCGTACTCTTCTAGGGCGCAAAGGAGGAAAAGTTTGGTCTCAAATGTCCAGGAAAATTCACATAGGATCCTGCCCGTTTCCCTTGGATAACAGTACGCTTGTGCAAAAACGCAGCGTCATTCTGAGGAATGCGATATACACGAATAATACACGCGTGTATCAACAAACTTTATTATGGCAACCAAAGGTATCCATGATCAACAGAAGCTCCAGTTTTTGAAGTGCTTACGTAGTTAAAGCAGTGAGTGAAGCTTTCCCACAAGGCTGTCTATGGTAGCTTTGCGTTCAGTAGGAGTATCACAGGGAGAGTTGCCGTACCTGAAATTTTGAGACTCGATATCTGTGCGAAAACCGTATTAAAAGCAACAATTTATTTACGTGGAAACTGAAAGCACAGCCGTTCTCTCAAACGTAAGTTCTTTATATCCGGTGGACGATGGTAATGGACGCTTCCTGCGAAAAATACTCAGCCTTCATGTAACAAAATCGGAAATGGAACCATAAGATGTGAAGCTATTGCGATTTCACGGACAGTACAAACTTCACGAACGAAAGAGTACGAACAAATCGTAAGCGCACGAAAGGAACGCAAACGCACGAACGAAATGCAAACGCATGAATTAACGCAACGCAAACGACAGACGAAAATACGAAACGTTTAGTGTAAACATCAACGAACACAGAACAAAAAGACAACGAATCCGATGAAGCGAACGATAGAACGGATCTTGACAAGGAAACTCATTGAGAAGAATATTCACGGCATGAGAGGAACAGAGAAAGAAAAAGCGCTGGTAGAAGAAACCGATTTGATGGTGCTAACGCTCGTTGCCGAATCGATGGATTCGAGATCTACCTTGACGTCACGGCTGTGATCTATTTCCGGGCCAAAAATTTTAGTCCGCTAATTGTGCGCACTTCTTGGCGGACATAGATGTGTTGTTTCCGGGCCTTTTATGGTTCGCATTCTACGCGGAAAGCATGCGCGGCCGTTCGAAATGCGCGCAAAACTGTTGCTTTCCTAGCACGATCGGATCGCACAAGCCAGTCTTGATTTGTCTGAATAGGCAGTGGCACCGAATCTGAAGCTGAATGAGGCATTATCTGGGAGAGTCGAGGGCACGCTTACAAAAATATAGAAGTTCAAACCTTAAGATAATGTGTACGTTTGCAGAAGCCTAGACGGAACAAAGGCATTTTACTAAACAGTAAAAATATTGGTTCTCATCTCCATATTAAGAAGATCGTCTATTGTGCAGTGTCAACAACGATATAAAGCAGGGATCAAAAATAATCGCAGCATGCTATGAGACTACTGATAACCTTGAAACTACAAACTTAACTGTTAAGGTAACTGGTGTGGAACGACCTTTAACTGTCTCGTGCTGGCGATTAACAGAATTGTAGAGATAGTACCTGCAGCACGTCGGTTTCGCTTCCTCTTTGAAGGCAAGCTCGTTTTTTAGCTAGATCCGAGCAACCTCCACAAATGCTGTTTTCAGGAAAATTGCTGTATTTATGGATGTTCATTGCATTTTTTAATATGCTTGGTGTTTATTTCATAATTAGGCCAGTCCTGTATAACACATCCGTTTCCGGTCTCGTGAATTTTCCCTTAATCACAAACGATATAGAACGGGTAAGCCGAGGAGAACCTACCTTTCCTTCCACGTTTTGTTTAGCTGTGCCTTGCGAAATCGTCGAAAGAATTTGTCAAAAGAACTTCGAGATTTGCTCACATAAAAAAGCAACAGAAAGGGAAATTTGGCTGTGAAAAACTTGTGTCTATAGTGTTACAGGTTGTTCTTTTTCTATCACTTTTGCATCGCTCGAGATTCCTTGACGACCATATATTTGCATTTTCACATGCTTCATCTTATTTCTTCACAGGATCCTTCAGACAAACGCAAATTTACAGACAATGTGAAAAAATGTCGCCTCTCCGAAACATCCGTAGAATTTATCATGTTTGCTTATCTTTGATGTGAAAAAAATTACGGGAAACTCAAAAGTGGGGTGTTCAAATATTCTTCGTCCCTAACATATATGTTTCTATAGGAAACAACGGCGGTTTTATCATGATTCTGTTGAAGCTTGTTCAAAGCATAAGCACCCACGTTAGCTCTTTAATCTTGCTTTGTCAAGCTTCTGCACGGAAGTGACGTGAACAGCTCTACGAAAACGTGAACCAATGCCGTACAATGCTTTTATAGGGAAGCTGATGTAGGATACATTGCTTCTGCCAGCGCGAGAACATAGCCAAATGTGAACCGGCATGCATTTGCTGTGAGCAAAAGCATATAACCATTTAGGAGTACTCTCACTATGAGTCGATGTTTGTGATTTCTTATAACTGTACAATAGTAGTGCTGGTTATACCTTACACCATGCTTTGCGTATACTTATGGTTACCGTAGTGAAATGAGAAACTTTGACACTATACAGCGACAGGTAAGAACCGACCTTGAATTTGGAAATTTTTTCTTTACTAAATCGTGTCCCCACAGAACTGATTAAAGCTGTACTAACCATTTGGCAGCAAGCAAGTGCAAGAAAGAAAATTTGATCACATATTTATCGTTGCTCAAACACCAGTGCACTTCTAATTAACCGTTCCAGCTCCTTATCCAAGTTTTGTGCGTGTGCTGTCCGACGATAGTTGCTTCAGTAATTTATGCTATTATACAGTTTCTAACTGTACCCCATTACCTAGTAATTGTAGTGAATGTTATTTGGCAGTGTAGCCACGGTATGGTTTTTTTAAGCAAAGGCTTTTACAAAATTTTTGCACAACTTTTGCGGAACAACTTTTTCGTCTACTCACACTTACTGTTGTATTTGTGTAAAGCAGTAAAATATTGCTATTATTCCGAAGTACTGTCTTGGAAAATTCAGTGTTGGTGCACTAACTATTCTGAGGAGTCTGCTTCTTTAACTCAATCTGTTTTCAGGATTACACGGATTAGTTTACCCGTGCTGCAACCAACAAATACGAAAAGAAGTTCTGGCTTTGTTTGTCAAATGTTCTCATGTTCAACAGTTAGACAGTTTCGTCCTCCAAGGACTGCTCAGGCAGCTACTGCCTAATAATAAGCTCCATGCAATTTCTTCAAAAGTTTGGTACTGCATGTGCGTCACTGTTACAAAGCTTAATACACGATTAATAGGAGACCAACGGATCCGATCTGCTCCGCAATCCTGCTCTGCCGGTTTGCCTGTACGGTTTCGCTGCAAAATGGAACATTCTGTTCTAAAACTCAGCTTTTTCCAAAAGCGTAGTACTTCATATCCTAAAGAAGACGGAAGAACGAAGGATAGAATCCGATTAGCTTTAAGCTGCTATCAGAAAGTACAGACTAAAGCTCTTGCACTTTTCCCGGAAGTGGGGTTAGGCCTTACTTGCATCTTTATCACTCTCGGTCCAACCATATATGATTGTAATGAGAATGGGAATGGGCGGAATGTTTCGACCATTTTGAAGGTCCATTACTTCAGCCGTTTTTGGGAAGGCGAAAGTAAAGGACAGCCATTGGTAAATGGTTATATGAAACACTGCGACGTAGTCTCTATCTGGCATTTGAATGAATCTGATAGCTAGACTGAAGAGTTGCTTCATTTCCACCCACGCTAATCATTTGCAGACACGCTACAATAACGTTCTTAAAGACTAGGTATAATATATGGAACAAAGGCTATGTACGGGGCTAGAAATCAAATCTTTCTAGGAATTCGCCAAATTGAGTGATGTTGAGATGCTTCGCACCAGAGATTTGAGATACGCTGGCTTTGCTTCAGGTGCCATCGGATGTTCCGAATCGGTTACCATAATGTTTCCGCGACCCCACCAGTACCGACCGCACTGGCCCCAGTATCGTTACATTGTCTAGCCAAGAGCAGCTTCTTTGCGGCTCTGAAGATGATGTGAATTCCAACTTCTACGGTATTTAAAAAGGAGATCAGTAAGCATAACACCTCGTGAAGCTTTTTTTCGCTGCATATGTCAATCTTATTCGTTTGAGATCTACAGAAGCGGTCAATAGTACTCGGACAAGCTGTTTCTTGAAAATACATTTTTGCCAAAATTCTCTCTTAGAGTGATCGAATTGAACTATCTTTTGAGCACGTAGTGTCACCTAACAAATCACGTTAGCGAGGACAGTGGCTGTTTTTACGGACTATAAGTTTTTGGAAAATTTACCCTGTTTTCGTGATTCTACCATTTCGCTGCTATAAGCTGCCATAGAAATTATTTAAAAATTATGCGAACTACGTAAGACCTCTCTAAGGCTACTACATACTATCCCTTTTGTACCGCTTCTGATGGCCTAAATAAAAATAAAAAAACATCAGTTCCACTAGAATGCCAAAGATACCCCTCTAGTGCATCGCAGGCAAAAAAATGTGTGAGCAATTCTTAATGTAGGTGCGCACGCCTTTTTTCGGCATATACAGTAGCGGTCAAAAGTATTCGGACAAACGGTTTTTCGCGTTTTCATTTTTGATGAATCTCCAGTTGGACACATGCAATTGTACTGGTGTTTTAGCGTAGGCTAGTGCCTCCTTTAAGGATCCTCAGCCATACCACAATCCCGGCAGGTAATGTAAGCAAGCATTGTTATAGATCTTAACCCTTACTTTCACCCCTTTTAAGAGAAGAAATTTTCTCTGTGGACAAATAACCATTAAACAAGAAGCAAATGCGCGCGTCATCTATATTTCTTGCTGAACTAGCAGGAAGATTAATAGCTTGAACCACTAACTAACAGTGAAATGGTTTCGGGGGCAAATGGACCCTTTAAAATAGTGCAAGAAGCCTTTGGGCATTTCCTGGTAATAAAAACGAGTTCACACTTTCAATAGTTTTTTCTGTAACATGTAGCTCCCAGGATTGTTCAATAGACGTTCTTAGCAGTCGGATGGTACTCTGGGAGATTCAATTTGGATTGTCAGCGAAAACCCAGCCATGAACAACAAAAATGAGTGCTTAGCGAGCACAAATGACTTTAAGCCGTTTGTATCTCTCTGTGAGCTATAACGTTGTCTATGTAAGATCCTGCAATTACTGCCGAATAAGGTTCAGTAATTCTCATTCGCACAACGTGACATCACAACTCAGTTACCATAAACTGGCGCGAAAGTGGTGGAGCTAAGGCTAGTTCGTTTTCCGTACAGAAGATTCCTTTGCATTGAATTTGGGACGAATACAAACACAGGCCAAGGCCTGTGTGGCGTTTGGCGGGGTAGAGGTTCAAACTCTAATCTCTTATGACTTTAGGCCTCTGAAAACGACGAAAAGGTCGAAAAGTCAGGCCAAAAATAAAGCTTCACCGCCAAAACCTCGAAGGCACAGAAGAAGCAAAATAGATCATGCAATAAATTTACTGATAGTTCTTCCTTTAACAACATTGATGAACTACGTATCTTAACCCCACATAAAGATAAGGAGTTTCCAGTGATACCTCCAAAAATAAACAAACCTTTGTTCTTTGTTACACAGTGACTTGACGAAGAGAGCTTGTACGTGGAACAAAAACTACGATATTTTTATCCCAAATCTGGATTGTCTGTTTCGTCGTATGACTATTTCTAGGTCTTCAGCTAGGGCTTAAAAAAAGGGGGAAACGGACAAGAGAAGTTATTTCTCAACTTTAACTACAAGAGCTTTTGAAAGTTCCCTATGATCAGGTGGTCTCCCAACATGCACTTAAGTTTTGCTCCTTTTTTTCAGCGTTTTCAAGCAAAATCGAGGGAACAAAGACTGATGATAAGGCGGGGCTAACGTTTCCGATAGAAATATCAGTGGCACTCTTTTACCGCACATGCTGCCTTTAAGCGTAATCCTCGTTCCTGCATGAGTGAAACAAAATGAGATGACTTTTCTCCATGAGGGATCTTTCAATTTACTTAAAAGATACATGACAAATTTATGTTTATTTTGCTGGTGAATTCAACTACGAAGGAAGTGAAGGATTAGCTAAATTTTCTCGGTGAAACCCTTACTGTAGAAACTTTCTTAAAACTTACTACGATCCCAGATAGTCTGCCTTTAACGCACTCTTTTTTTCTGCTGCTGCGTTCTTTCCTTTCTGCTCACATACACTCGAC
The DNA here is from genome assembly GCA_000797555.1 of Oesophagostomum dentatum. NCBI lineage: Eukaryota > Metazoa > Nematoda > Chromadorea > Rhabditida > Strongylidae > Oesophagostomum > Oesophagostomum dentatum. The sequence continues at coordinate 4,484 of KN550414.1, read as the reverse complement.
ATGGGAACACTGATAGATATTTGAAGAAGTTTGAGCTGATGTTTTCAATCCCAGAACACTAACTGTCTTCAAAAATGGCATTTACATAACGTCCGCACCACATTGTTCCCCCTATTTTGTTTTTTCTTCTGCATTTATCTGCATTATCAAATGTGTTCCATAACCCGAATTTATGGCTTTTAAGAAAATACTAGCAGTCAAAAGCGTAAATCTGTTTGAGTTACCCCTTTGGAATTTGCAGGATATTGTTATCAGAATGCTTTACTTAACACGGAAGCAAGCGTTACTTTTCACTAAAAACTCTTTGTAGTTTAAAGATTCGAGTGTACTCCGTAAGGCAGTATATTTTTGCTTTAACTGTAGTTTCATAGGAAAGTCACCATTTTGCTGGCAGGCGTAAGCTTAATTGCTCATTAATTGTTTTGCTTGCCCGAATGGGCAATATATTTTGAACCAGATCTAGAAAAGTTAATTGCGGAAAGTAGATTTTCCATAAATAGCAGGACAAAATTCTTTTGTTTTGAAGTCATGAAGATGAAATGACGCATCAAACACGTTTAAAGGCTGCATTCACCACCAGGGCATGTTTTGAGCCACTTTTCGTTTCATGTCGAACGTGTACAAGTTGTTGTCAGTGAAATACGAATAAAATTAAATCATCACCGCATATGTAAGGGCTCCAAGCGTCACTAGAGTTCTTTATAAAGCATTGGTGGGAACTACAGGGTGCGGCGAAAATGCACTAATAAGATAGAAGCAGCACGGAAACATAACCAAGGAGTTGAGCTTATGAGAAATATACAGATATTATTCTTTGAAATAAACTGAATAAGAAGAAAACAACAAGATTCGAAAAGATCTTCAAGGGCGTTGATACAGTCGTGGGATTGCTTAGGAAAAATCGATCGTGGCGATGAAGTGGACCTGTCAGGTTCATCACAGGATTTCGTGGCACTTTCTTCAAAAGATTTACGCTGCAATGAGGTTTGGCGCACTGCTCGGACTCCCACAGAGCTCCATACGGAGTGTCTGAGCGAATTAAGAGTCTGGAGATATGGCTGGCTGAAATCGCTGAACTTCTGGGAAATTCTGTTAAAATCACGTCTGCACGGAGTTGTTTGTGGGTGGAGCTCCGGAAACAGGCCTGTCGCGTCCAGAACGGCTGTCATGACTTTTATGCTCAATGAGACGGGGATAGAGGCGAGCTTTCTGGAAATGTGTAAACGTCGGGAAATGTCGAAAAAATGTGGATCTCTCGGAACCCTTCACGATGAAATTATGTGATCGAAATGCGGCAGAGCGACAACTACTTCATTTTAGGAATGATAGCTATTTTTGCGAAACATGTGAGGAAATGTTATTAAGTAACAAATTAAAATGAGAAGTGCCAAAAATGCAAGGTACTTCCAGAAAATAAGGAACACCTCGTGCTTACCTTGTTACCGTAATTTTGCTGCACCCTGTATGTTAACTACGCCAGGGTATCCCACCTATGTTATCATGCTATCATATCATGGCATACGTATGTTTCGTAAAACGAGGATATTGTCTGTTTTCTGCATTCGTGAACATTGAGCATCCCTAGCAAAACATGCAGCTTTCGGCAAGACTGAACGCCGTTTTGCAGCGGTCTACCATTAACGTTGATGAGCGAGAAAGGAGGGCTTCCTTGGAGCCATACATGGCGTAAGTATATGCAGTCGATCGGAAAGTGAAGATTTATCCGCGCTCCAAGGCGGAAAAGGTGAAGTGCGGAGTAAGTCTTCGACTGTGCGGACTGCATAATGGCGTCTGCCCCCTTAGGAAATTCAGCAGCTATGAGCTTACCGGTATGATTACTTACACTTTGCTAGCGCATACTCTGAAGATTGCCGCACAAGGGACGTCCCGAAAATAGCAGGGACGCAAAGGTGCACATGCGTTTGCTGACGCAAACGTGCTCATGCGCCTTTGTCGGAATATTGCTGTGCTTTTTGCTAGCAATGAGACATGCATCTAACCGGTGCGTGCCGGAAATAGGGCGGGACCGTCGCCGTTCCTGAAACTTCACCATTGCCGCTGCAGAAGATGAACCATTACTACGAAATGGATCTATTGTAATTGCGTACTGTTTAGTGTCAATGTAGAATCCTTCAACCCTGCCGGAGCAGAGAATGGCAGTTTTGCCACATCCAAAAATTGTTTCACGATTCAGAAGCACTAACTTCGTCATGGCAATTCCAAAGTCCCAATACCGTATCTAAAGTACAGCCTTGAGGAGCCTTGATACTGCCACGACGAAGCTTGTGCTTCAGAATTGTGGAAGTTGAAACGTTGAGTAATCTCGCTATTCAAGCTTGCTAGCTACACCAACATACAGACCCCACTGTTGCTCATTCCGTACATTAGATAAGTTGCTAAAAAGCCTACAACAGGAGAATAAATTACTCACGATGACACCTTATCACTAGCAACAGATGACTGTTGCAGCACGCATTCCTCATGTGGGTCCTATTACAGCATCTATTTCTAATGTGGAGTTGAAGTGGTGCCGTATTAGGGGAGCCGCCCTTGGGCCCAAGAATTCCCGGGTTATTCCAGATGCCGCGCAACTGCCAGAGCGTGGCAGATGTGCCGACTCGGGACGGCGCCGATGCCCTATACAGTACCCTCTCCGAAGCGAGCCTTTTCCAGGTCAGTTACTGGAAATTTCCCGTTTCTTGGCATCATATGGGCGTGGCACCTGTGTCGCAATCTTTTGAATATATTTGCAATTTCGACAAAAAAAACTTTTATTTGACTCAAGGCAGCTAGCTTTGAATTTCTTCCTGTGTAGCTCTTATGCATGGGGAACTCCCTAAATGTCATGGCTATTATATATTCGGTCTTTTCTTCCCTATGGTGCATTTACTTGCCTTCCTTCTTTCCTACCTGGAAGGGCGAGAGAGTAGGAAAGACCTCCAGAATTGACACTTTTTCCTTGGTCGCTCGCCTACACGCATATTCTTCACATTGATTTCGATCATTAACGTAGGAGCGCAGCACATGAAATCAGGCCTCTCGCCTTTCCCGAGTAAAATTGCTGCTTCATCACTAAATAGGTAGATTATGGCTCAGACTCTGAGAAGAACTTTACGTGAATTCTCAGAAATTCCTAACTTAATCATTTTTCCTAGATATAACATTTGCTTTGTACGTGAACTATGTAGTACAGTAGCACTCAAAAATATTTGAATACTATTAGGTCGTTGCAAAAGTCTTTGGACACTCAAGGGTGTTCTTTCCTGGCTTTGCTACCCTAAAATTCTAAAAGTTAATTGGCACTCATAACCGCTACCATTGTCTGCAAGGTTTCCATTTTATTCAGCAGCGAAATACAAAACGACTTTTTCCATCTACAAAAGTTACAAATGAAAAGACTCCGGGTTTCAGACCCCCCGGTTACCGATTTTTCTCTGCTGCAGAAAAAAAGAAAGCAAATCAATCACTTAATTTTTTGAGGGTATATAGACTAGCCTATACAAAGGAAGAAAAGCTTTAATAATCCATACTTTCACGATTTTCTAGCATGCCTCAGAAGAAAATGCTGATTCGTGTGCTGCACTGAAAATAAACTTTTCGGTACTTCTCAAGCTACTTCTGGTTCATAAGAGTCAAATTAAAACGGCGTTTAGCTCTCTTTCTTATAAGGCCAAAGATACCGTGACAACGTGGATTCTCTCCATTCTAGAATTACCCTGCAGCATAATCTATTTTTTGAGGACTTGGCGTTCGGTGGTAAGTAATCTTCCGTCTTTCTGACCGGTTAGAGCAGTGCTATTCCTCCAAACAGGATGATGATGATCTTAACGGGAAAGGAGAGGCAGTTTGTCGACAACTAGTATCCAAGAATACCACGAAAAAAAATCGAAAATCCCCTTTGTCTATGCAGCATGGCTAGGTCCCAGTAGAGTGAAAAATTAAAGGTCATTTTTCTAAGGCTTTTCGATTTTGCGGAAAAGCCGTGTAGTGGCCAAAAAAATTAGTGATGTAGAGCTACAAAACGGTGATTCAGCTGGCAGAGAGAATTGCCAGCAGCTATAGAAATAATGTCTAGATTCTGCTCGATGGTCGTCAAAGCGACTTTTAACTCTGAAGCTTATTCCTAGAAAAGCTGGGAAGTTTGGGTCGGAAAGAAACATGCAGACAGATAGAGCGCATCTTCGTCTATCACAATGTTCACTTTTCCCTCTACACTGCAAGCTCAAGCATGCCTCAAATTTTTACAAGTGAAAGCTACAAGACAAATGTTCTGAGTGCCCAAAGATTTTTGCAACGATCCAATATATTTTTGCTTGTTCCCGTTATTCTGTATTTTCCTTCCTCTCCCTTTTTATGCACGTATCGTTCTTGCGCCAATCAAGCGCCTTGTACTTGTTAGTCGTAAGCTAGTACGAGCCAACCCTGGATGACAGCTTCGCTGTACTACCTAGTCGAATCAGATCATAAATAAATAAATAAATAAA
>KN550411.1:35292-46801 GCA_000797555.1 Oesophagostomum dentatum | reverse complement strand
AAAAGTTAAGTTCTTTGAAAACATTGCTCCCTCAAGCACAGTCATACAGCAAAACTTGGAAAAGCAAGGAGCAACTCCCACATCTTGTGCTGTCAAAACATATATTCATATACTCTCTTTGTCGCGGACTAAGAGGAGTGGTGGGTGGGGCCAGCGCACCCAACGGGACGCCGTACGTGTTCAAATTGGTTAAAACACCGAGAATCAGCTCAATTTTAATCAATACTGTCCCAGTCGGGAGCCTGACCCCGCCCACCTCCACTTGTCTTGGTCTGCGATAAGGAGAATATGTATAAATTTACCACAAATCAAGAATTTACTTCTTTAAAATGGGCGCCATTCATAAACCATTTTTTAAAAACTTAGTTTACTTCTTTTGAGCTCCGCAAATAGTGGTACCTTAGCGACGATGTTTTTAGGGTGAATCGAGTTGTGGTACTTATTGATTTTTGAGTCTCAAATTCTCTGCTAAGAGCATATTGTGTTACAAGATAAGAGCAAATTGTATTTTTGTTATTAAGCGCTTGCTGATAAACACTGACATCAGTTAACGCTTTTCCTGTTGCTGAGCTGCATAAAGGAAGCTGGAGAAGAAGCTTCGCAGGGAGGATTATGGGATTCCATGCACCATTATATTTTCTTGCAAGAAAGGCCGGTTGGTAAGACTCGCAACAGCTCATAATTGTTACTGTTTCTCGCCTTTCTCCTCATTTTACTTCAAATCTCAAAAGCTGCGTAAAACAAAGATTTTCTTACAATTAGGCTTAATCTGCATTCCGAGCGCAGTCGACACCACTATGAAAGAAAAGTGGAGAAAAACGATGTAATCCAAGTGAAACTATTCGGTAGGAGTTAGAGGAGCCAATTTGGTATTGATGGGTGATATAAATCATTTCTAGCTTGATAATCGACGGATATGCTAGTTGCGGTAACTTCTCATGTTCATATCTTCACAGCTGTCAGTGCTATCACCGCTGAAAAGCACACCAAAACCGTTTTCAATTCGTTGACTTGTTGCGCCTTACCCTTGGGTCTACCCTTGTTCTGGACCCTGTTTTTCTCCAGCAAGGAGTATTTTTTTGAGATTTTTTGCTGAGCCCCCTATTGAAGAGGCCCAAGACTCACGTTTAAGATGGAAACATCGGTACTCTTATTTTCCGCGTACGCTACCTTTAGAATAAGTGTCCTGCAAAACCAAAAATAAATTCATTTAATATTGATCTAATATTGCATAAATATTATAGTGGAATTAAAACAAGTTCGAATATAGTCCGATGGAGTTGTTAGATTATGAAGTATATTTTGCACCAATCTTTTTGAGCACCAAAACTTCTTAACAAGGGTGGAGCATAGTTTTTACTCAAAAACATTCTAGCAGAGCTCGGAGAAATATTGTAGGAACATATCTTCTGAACGGGGAAGTTGAAAGAATTACTGACATGCATGCTATGAGGGGTATTTCCAGTTATGGCATAGCATAGATGCATTCAGCAAATTTCATCAAATTTTTGAAAAATAGAGCGTAGCGATGACCTACTATGGAGCTCAAAACTTTTATTCAACATTTCTAAATCCGTAAATTGGAAGTAAAAATCTAGGCACTTGGAGTGATATTGAACTTGTACCCAAATATACTCGAAGTTAGCAGTAAATTCAGAAATAATGCATGCGAATACTTGCTTGAAAAACTTGAATTAAGCAGATTTTTGCGACCATTTTTTCGGTGATGCACCAAGCGCGTGGTCGATTTGGATTGTCAGTGGTGTGTTTGGAAGTGCAAAAAAATACAAAAATTCCGAATTAATCTAACTTTATGCAGTCGGGAATTTGTACAATGGAGCAGCATGTAGAAGTACCTATATTGAAGAGCTATAGCAGATAGTGTTACTGCGCAGGCTACTACTGCTTGTTTTCAGAAATTAAAAGGATTCACTTTAATCCATATTAAGATACCAAGCTTTACAGCAGAGGAGTTTTGCAACTTATTTCTTGCTTACAATGCTCGCACTGTCTTACGGAAAAACGAAGCGACAAGCGTCTTGTTGCGCTTTTTTGCGTCGCCTCCGAACTCAAATGGAAGATAAAATGAATAATTTTCATTTTTTTGTGATAAAATGACGATTATCTAGAAGACCTATATAGCTGTACTTTTTGTTAACGCATCAGACTAAACAAACTGATACTAATTTTGCGGGCCTGACGCCGTGGGTGATATGACGCCTGATTAAAGGCAGCATCCACGCTACGAACACCTTCTGAGTTCTTGGTGGATTCTGAAAGAGGAATTCGAAAATGAGCTGAGAACCAAAAATGTCGGCCCGAAAATCACGCGAAGAAACTCGTCCGCAATTTACGGACGAGTTGTCCATGTAGCTGCTTCTGTCGGCGACGTCACTGCTGAGACGAGGTTTTCGTGCTGCTTCACGTTGTAGCAGGGGAGCAAACAGCAACTAACAGGAATCCATGCCTTTCGACCACGTTTAAGCTGTTCACAACTTGTACGTGTATGTCCGTTCTCGCCCTCGTTAGCTCCGTTTGCCCACTCCAACGGGGGTGTTTTTTCAGCAAGGATCAAGTTTGGTGCATTTTTACTTTAGCTGTGGCTTGTTGGACTACAGTCCTTCCTTAAACTGGCAAAAAGTGCGTAACTGTTTTTTTCGTAGATGCTGCCTTTAAGTACGCCCTAAATCTTTCGTTGCGGCATCCCTTCCAGACATTCGTCCCCTGGTTATAAAAATATAACTGATTTTTCGCACAGATATGTTAGTAAAATGGCCTGAACTGTGATTCTGCTGATCACTGCTATGTAATCTTTATGCTTTATTTTTGAAAACGAATTAAGTTACTCTCAGACGACAGTGTGGATACTGTACTACTAACAGATGTATAGCTTCTTATTAATCTCTGATTAAACGTCAAAGACTTTTATGCCTCCTTTCCCATCGTACTATAGTGTACTAGGGAACTTCAGATATAATTCGAAAGCATTGATTTTTTAGCAAACCACCTGACTAATCTCCTTTGACGAACTTCTTTGCTAAATGCACTAAATGTCGAAGAAGAACAGCAATTAACGTGAAAGCCAAAAATCATTAGAAATTTCCAACTTCTAGTGGAGCAGTGCCTTTCGACGGAAGGCGTTCCCTTGTTCCACATCAAAACATGAGAGCTTTTTTTTATCGCTTCCTCATAACTAGCATGTTTATGACCTACAAATTAATGAAACAGAGTAAGACACTGACAACAATCGGCGTCACACTCATCCACTTATCTTCCTCTACTATTATTATTGCTTTTTTGATCCGAAGAAATGTTATTTTATCAAGCAGTTTCGGGTAAATGATTCGGTATGAATAAGCAAGCTTTGAGGGCGGGAGAGCAGTGGCGGGCGCATTGTGCTCATTCTTGAACAGTCAACATCTTCGTTAACTGATAACTGACGGATACTAGTAATGCTGTCGTTTGAGAAAAATTCGCCATTCTCGTGTGGAAGGGGATAGGATTTTCCCTTCTTTTTAACCCTATGCTGGCTATCCCTGAAAAAGCTGTAGGTCGCTTTTCACATGCTTGAATTGCCCCAGTTTAGCGGCAGTAGTTCACCCTACTATAAACTTCTTTAAATGGTACTGCTATAGTTGTTTAGTAGAAGTTCAGCATTTCCACGACTTTTTTGAAAAAAGAAGACGTTTGGAAACATCTGGTAGAGAAAAAAGGACAGGCTTCATACCTCGAGTCAATCTGCAATAATATAGCTCATACCTAGTACCAAAGAACAATCTTCAACAGTTTAACTGTGCTGAAGTGCTACGCAGTTCCGATTTCTTCCAAGGAGGAATATTATGTATTTAAAAACTAATTCTGTGCCTTCCAGGCATGATTTTGGTCTACGGTTGTTCAGTCGTCAGGCTTAAAATTCCTGAATGAGAGAACGTGAAATATATTATACATTTATTACTCCTAATTACCAGCAAATGTGGTGCCGCTAATGCGTTGAAAGGCTTTGGCTCAGTTCGCTGTCGCTTACATGATCTATTTCACTTCCTTCAAAAATTACCCGTAACGAGGGGTTTCATTTTTTCTTTTCAAGTAAGTGTCCTTTGCTAGGATCCTCAAGAGTTTCGCCAAGAGCACTCGAATCCAATTTGGATGTAGATATGTCTAAATTCTTTTTTGAAGACAGCTAAGTCTGCAGTCAAAGAAGATTGTTTCCCGCTGCAGCTGGATAAACATTTTGTTGTCTTCCGTGCTGAAGAGATAAGGGATAGCTTCTCTTTTACGGCTTTCGATCTTTTCTGAGAACTCTTACTCCTTCTAAGAACTTTCACATTATGGTGTGGGTTTGGAAGACAGTTTTTTTTGTTTGATCTATGTGACTCTGGCTGATTCGCCGCCTCCAAGCGTTTACTCCGGGTGGCAATGCTTAGATTTGTTTCAGCTTACATACTGGATTTCAATGATGCTTCTAAATAACGTTAATAGGACACAGATTGGTTGATGTGTGATATTATACGTCTTTGAATGGCGTTTCATGCTTGCATTACGGAGTTCCCGTGGATGCTGTATAATGAAACGAAAAACGCTTGTTAGCAGGGATTCTTATGAACTCGGTAGAATGACAACGGTCGGCAGAGCGAGATCCAACATTGGCCTACTGGAATTACTCAGAAAAGTCGACGTATGACAGCGTTGATTATTATTTAGCCAGAAAGTCGCCCAGTTTCACCTCGAAATTGCTTGAGATGGCAGATTCCTCACATAAGAAAGTGGAATTGTGCTGGGCTTATTTTGCTAATGGGTTTCCTGCGCATTTCTGTGCCAGTACATTCCTGAAGTGTCCTCTGTTTGGAAAATTTGAGATAAAATTGATGGAACCTGCTGGACAAATAACTAATCTCAACAAAAATTGGTGTATTATGTAACTCTTCGGCGCTTTTTTCTGATATGACCATCTTCGTACAGTGGTGAAGTGACAATCATAACTGATTCACCAAGTTCACAGATTGCTTGGTTAAGTGTTTTGACAAGGCCTTGCTTTACATCTCACTGTTCGCAAACTCGGTGATCTATTCAGTCACACTTCACAATTTGTTTACTTTATTCAACCTTTGGATGCGGTAGTCACCGGCTTTAAAACACGACTCGCCAAACTTTTCTCTCCTTGACTTAGAGGATGGGTCTCCGGAATCCCGGGGTTAGCTCCAAAAAAAACCAACTTTTGTTGCACTGGTTACGGGATGGGGAAAATTTTGCGAGATTCGCGAGATTCGCCAGATTTGCGAGATTTGCGGGGTTTCAACACTGGTCCGTCGTAAGAACTTTTACTCAAATGTTCTCATTCGTTTGTAGCGTACAGTCTGCGCTCATCTCGACTACACTCAAGTGACTCCACGTCGTCGCAGCTGTCAGCAATATTTAAAGTTCTCCCTTCACAACGCTGGCCTCGCCCACGTCCCGCCCCCTTGGCTGTGATTGGGTGATTACGGATCTGGATTTTTAGGTTACCACTCTTATTTTCGCAGTGGTTTAGTGCGACTTCAATACCTAGTTGCACGGCTACTTGAATACATAAAAACCAAGAAAATGTTCGGCTCAATCATAATTTTATTTTATACAGGAAGATTTGCACTAACAAAGAAGCGGATGATGATGGCTACATGACCAAATTCAATATTTTTTTCCAATTCTTCAACAGCATCCGAAAAATATTTGTAATATGACTCATCTACAACACGTCTTTCGAGGCTAAAAATGTTCCCATTTTCAATGGGATTTCACTAAGATTTGGTTTTTGGAAGCAAATTTGAGAACATTCACTTCGTTCTATGTATTTCAATTATAAAGACTTTGCAAGAATAATGCTCGTTTTCCTTCGAATCACTGAACACTCTTGGCATGCGAAATATTAGGAAAAAGGCTCATTAGATGCAAATTGGTTTATTATGGTGCTAAACTTAGCACTGTAGTTGAAGAAATCTTAACGTAATATATTTCTAAAAAGTATTTAGTGATGAAATGATAATACTATTATCAGAATTTCATTTGTACCTGATGAATTAGCACCATTATCTTTCTGCAGCAAGCGTTTTTTTCATCCTATAGTTCAGCATCACTCTCTACTTCCAAGCATCCGAATAGTATTTCATAAAAGTATTGGGTGTATCTGTTAGTAAGCTCAGCAGGTCAAGCTCTTAGGTTAACATTTGTTTGCCTTCGGTGGGCTTCGCCATTTTTAGAGGTCCTAAAACTGCTCAGCATCTTGATTTTCGATTTGTGCCATCAAGCTTCCCCCCTCTGTGGCCTACTGAGAAAGAAAAGACAAGGCATTTCTTGCTGAATGGAGTAAAAGAAGACTCGGCTACAGGCACATCTAAAAAATTAAACTTAAACTCCTTTGCGAAGTGGTATATTTCTTACGAAATCATATTTGTCAAGTTTGGATATCTTTCTTTTTGTTGTTACCGGTCTGTGGTGTTTTCTCACACCATCTGGGAAAATGGAAAATTGTTTTTGCTGTATAAAAACTAATGAGTTGTCTGGGATAATGACAGCTAGAAATGAATAACAAACAGTGTTCAGAATAATGTAAATCAGTTCCCTTCCATGCTGTTAGTTTACTGACGAAGTTCTCTGATTTTCTACTATGGTCTCTGATTTACTCAAGAAAAGCAAAAAAGTGATGTAGCCGGGAGGTGCACACAGCTTAATACATTGCACTTGGAACTTGCTGACGTATTTGTCGATGTTCTGGAGCAGTATCAGTCTCAAATTCTTTTCTTACACTCGAAAAACTCAAAGACCTAGAGCACAGTTTGCTTTAACCGTTATTTTCGCTTTTTAAACAAATTTGTTGCTGAAAAGGAAGCTTACACTCGCGGATATTTAATCTAAACGAATCATATAACTCTGCGAATTACCACTTTGATGAGAAGATAAAGGTTTTGACTTCAGCAGACTTTTCGTTTAAGCAACAAGAAGATCTTCGAATGCGCGGCAACATGGCTTTCATGTCGCTCCTCACAAGTAATCTCCCTAATGGTTTAAAACACCCTAGTTTCGGAACACTTGAGAAGGGTCAGCCACAGCCCTAGCCCTTGCTGATATTAAGGAATTTTACCAAAGGTATGCGCCATAGAAAGGCAAAGCTACGGAGCACCACTCAATCTTTTGCAGCGTTCCATTTTTCATTAGAACTTTGGATTTCAGGTACTAACGACAAAAAGCTTGTCTGCTTTATTTACGTCGAATTGCGGTTTTTCATGGACAGAGTTTCATGCTTTATACATAGTACTTACGTATATACATACGTACTTGGATTCTACTTACGTTGGAGCACAAATTGGTCTTTTTGCCGAAACAATTTCCTCTGCAGATCCTCGTTTACGGACAGAGTAAGACATATTTTTAAATATCTAGTCTTCCTCTGTCTGAATAGCCTTTGCATTTTCGATCATATTGCTTCATAGATAATTTTAGCATGATGCAATTATGGAAGGCCATGTGAACAAAAGAGTATTGCTACTTATCACTGAACTTTGTAAGCTTTATAGAGAACAGATGTGCATTTCAAAAATATCTTCGAACTTTCGGATAATGCAATTTGTGAATCTATAAGAGAAGACGTGGAACTAACCATAGTGCCTGTTAAATTTTTATAGAAAGTATGTACCTTCAAATACGATCTGTTCTGGCTGAAACACTATTTCTCTAACCTTCCGTCATATTCCTTAATACTATGCCTTATGAATGTATAGAATAAGCTTTCAATATCCGCAAAGAATCTAACCACGCGTTGAGAGCACCTGCATAATGAGAAAAAGCTGTCTGGGCTTTCTTTGCCTCTGCTCATCATGTTTTGTTTAACGTTTATGGTACGAAGCTAAAATCGGGTAAATTAATAAAAACAGCATAAAATTGCGATTTTCGCCTGAATTTAAAGCATTCTAAAGCTATGGCGATTTTCTAGACGAGGCGCGTTGTCTACGTTTAAAAGCAGTGTAGATGACCATTCTTAGAGTGGTAGATGCCAAATGAAAGGCGCTGCTACTACAATTTGGTGAGAACTGCACCTTTTACAGTGCCCCAAAAAAGTCCTCGCGATTTTTGTAAAACACTGCAACTTTGCGAAAAGTTATTCGATCGTCCTGAATTTTTGATCTGCTATGGTACACTCCTCCACTTTATGCTGGACGCCATTTCCCTCGCTTTAGCTATAGAACACGACCCTAGACGTAAAAGTGGTCAACTTCAAACCCTAAAACTTCACTAGAAGTGATCACAAGCGACCGAAAATTTTGTGGTGGACTAGCAGTAGACCACAAAACAGTATTAGGATTCCTGGGAAAAATTCTGGCTGAATTACGGAGGTGACCAGAAAATGACCACTTCTGGCCATCCTTAGCTCCTCTTTTGCCTTGCTTACGCGCTTCTGACACGTTTGTTATACAGTAATACATGGTATAGGCTGTGCTACTAAATTTCGTAGAAAACACCACTTTTCAACAGTTCTGGACAGAAAGAATGTTGCTCACTTGGGCCCTTAATATTTTGCCGGATGGTCGAAAAAAACCCCTGAAACCAATTCGCATCTTTCGAAAGCGGAGCGATTTTGCTTTAGCTTTGGTATAACTAACGTAAGCCAGAAGCTTTCAATAACGAATAAAAGGCGAGAAAGCCTTTTTAAATCCTGATTAGCAAAAGTAATGCATCTGAAAACTTCTGCAACAAAATACCTGAAACCGAGTCGAAGATACTCGATAAAATGTTCGAATGTTCATATATTTGAGCTGCTCATTCATTCACTTTTTCGCGAAAGCGCGATATTCCAGTAGTTGTATCAAGCAGCGAGGGGTCTCGGATTGGAAGAGTTTGCTTATTTGCTTATTCGCTGACTGCTACTTGAACACTTTGTTCATTCTACTTACAAAAAACGGAGTGGTATTTGGAATTCCTTCACGCGAAACACGAAGTATTCAACGCACGTAATATAAGTGCTTCATAAATATAGCTGCAATATTCTTTCAAATCATATAATGGCGCAAATAATAGATGGTTTTATTGTTGCTACCACCCACTCTTCTATATTCGCTTCAGTTTTTTGAGCAGCCATTTTTATGCAGTGAACAGGAAGGATTGATTATTTTGGGAAAACGTGTTCTAATTTTGTCACCTGAACAGCGCTTTTCAAATTCAATAGTGCTAATGTGTTATTTCTTCGAGTGGACGTCAGCCGAACTTCTTCAGTTAGTTTAATCTCACATTGTCTAATAGCGAACTGTAAGAGCCCAAGAGTTTGAAATGTCCACAGTACAAAGGCTATGCAGCCTAATGTTGCACATTGTGCGTTAGTTTTTTCGTTAAACTTGAAAAGGTGAGCATCCTAGTGCAGTCATATTTTTAATTTCAGCTCTATTTAGGGCGTATTCAAAGCTGCACGAGAGTTCCTCTCATCACAGTGGGTTCCAAGGTATGCACGTGAAGATGAAAAGCAAGTAATGATCAGGTGGGAGGCGTATAAAAGCAGCTCGAAGGTTTGCTGAAACCCTGTAAATTACAGCCTGCCTTTGATAACTGTTTAATTTTAGCACTTAATTTACTGCAGCTCTTACAAGCCTTTGGATTTCGTAGAACTAAAACAATTTAGTAACTGCTGAAGACTATGTACTTTGCTGAAAGCAGCAGCCTAAACTTGACACATTAACGACCGCGTGTAAATTTGGCCTTCGTTGGTAGATCAAGATTTCTTCTTGTTTCGTTGGGAAACGGGAGACATTCCGAACCGAACAACGTATGCGCATAGTAGTACCCCAGTTTGCTCGTTATAAGGTCGTTGCAAAAGTCTTCGGAAACTCAGAACATTTGCCTTTTTGCGAGAATGTGGATTTTCTCTAATGCTATTTTCGTGAGTTGTAGTTGCAGTGAAGCCTTGACATTATTTTCCATTTTTTAGATCCTACCCGTAGTGGTTTGTCGGTTTCATAAAACTGACAGTTCTAGACTACACATAGTGCACCTTTAATTTCAAAAAATCTCTTAAGCCCTAGAGTTAATAAAACAGAAAGAAATGTAAACCTTGCAATAGAAGACCTGCTCTCTATAGCAGCTATAATGTTTCCATTAGACTTCTCCTATTTTTGGGGGAGTAAGCTTTAGAGTTGAAAATGTCTTAGGCGACCACTGAGTTGGATTTGAACGTTAATTCTACAGTCGCTGACGATCTCCTCTGTTGTCTAAAGCACCATTCTGCAGCTCGACCTCACTACTTCGCATGCCACCATGGACATTCTCCTCCAAGATCGAAAACCCTTAGAAATTTGGTTTTTATTCTTCCACTCTACCTAAGAAGTCTTTGTCTAGCATAGGCAAAGATGATTTTCGACTTTTTCATGGCATTCTATGCCACTGGTTGTCGGCGAACTACCTATCCGTCCTCGTTGGAAAGACTACACCTTACTTTATCCAGAAAAACAGTAGCACTTGCATCCGTCGAAAGGACCAGGATTACTCATCGCCCAAACTCAGGTGCTCAAAAAACGGTCCATGCTCTAAAATAATTCTAAAATGGAGCGCATTTAGAGATTTGCAACACCTTGGGCTTTGCACCAAAAGGGGTTAAAGACCACTTTAATTTGGGCGCTATAGTCTGATAATATTTTGAAATACAGCGAAAAGTTCATTTTCTGTGCAGTACCAAACCATTTTCTTCTAAGGCATAGTAAAAATCCAAGAGAGTCAAAACCGCCATGGCTTTTCCTCCTCCGTATAGCATAGATGATGCGCTCTCAAAATACCAGTTAAATGATTTGCTAGCTTGTTTCCTGAAGCGAAGAAAAATCGGCAACCGATGAATACGAAGAAGTGACACCCAAACTGGTTTTATCCGTAGCTTTTGTAGATGGATAAAAGTGGTCCTTATTTCATTGCTGTATTACTCAAGACCTTGTAGATAACAGCGATGGTTATGCATATCATTAAAGATTTGAAACAACAGAGTAGTAAAATCTGGAAGACACCCCTTCAGGTGTCCAAAGACTTTTGCAACGACCTAATAGATATGTCATATCAGTTTTGCGTGGAGATGTCTTATTGCGAATTTACATTAAAAACGTCGTGTATGTGCTGACGTCGGCGCGTACGACCCAACATTGGTTCGTATTGTGCCAACAGGTTAAAATTAGCGGTAAACTACTAGCATATTCTACTGAGAGCAAATTCTTTCGAAAAAATTTGCGAAAATAGTAACGAAACCTAAGTGCTTCGCAGCCATGCCCTCCTTTTTTTCTTGTTGTCAGCTTACTTCATAGAGAGTTTCGGAAGAGTTCGTAGAGCTCAGTTTATGTAGAAAATAGTCAAAGAGAAGTATAAATGTGAAATCAAAATACCGTTGCTTGACAAATCTCTGCATACTTATAGAGTAGCTTTGTAAGCCACGCTCTCTCAGACCACGAGCTCGGAACCCTCCGCAGGGCTTAGTCGCACCTCACCTCCAGGTCACCTACAAAGAGATGCAATT
>KN550410.1:13697-24869 GCA_000797555.1 Oesophagostomum dentatum | reverse complement strand
GTACGGAATGAGTATGAAATTCACGAGAAAAATTTAATTTGTACTATTCAAAGCAGGGAACCATCTCTACAGTAAACCCTGCATACTCAAGCCGAGAAGGAAGGACTACGGATAGATTCGATTCTTCGAAGTATAGCCGATTCACCTGACAAGCGCGTGTCTGCGAGGGCTGTGAGGGACCGTGATGGGCCGTGATCTTAATCGATATAGCTGAACTGTGTGACATGTGCGTGCTGCCTGATATGCCGAAACTCACGTACACACGCATTTGTCAGGCAAATGCCCTATACTTACTACGAATCCTTCGTCATTTTGCAGGTGGCAAGAAAGCGGTAAGATAGGCGTTTACCCACGAATAGTTCAATCTTAAGGGCAGCAAGCGCACGAAAACTCAAAATTGGCCTGAGGTTCAAATTTCTCAGCTCAAAAGTCATTCCTGAACGAGAAAATCGCTCAAGAAGACTCGTCCGCGACACTGTGGACGAGTTTTCTATTTCGTCGCACCCATTCTGTGTTGATCGCTTACCGCCTCAAGCGCGTGGACATGGGAGACTCGTACAACCCCATTCATATCCAGCGGTTATAGCTAGTGTGCAAAACACGCTGACAAGACAACTCGTCCCACATCTTTCGTAACCGGTCCACTGCGTCCACTGACGTTTCGGCCGTTTTCTCGGCAACGAGCGGCTTACCGCTGCTCTCACTTTGGTTTTCGGCTATTGAGCCAGCGAGGTTCGTAAATTACCCAAGTCTCAAAACCCATCTTTAGATGGTGAGTTCCTCCAAGGAGAGTTTTTCTCGAAGTTTGTGCAGCTAACTAACCACAGCAGATATCGCTGGACCCTAATAATGACTAAGTGAAACATAGATTTCTACTTTTCAAAAAAAACCATACACTTCAGGAAAATTATCTCTAATTATCGGTTTTTCTTTTGAAACTTACAATTCGCCCTTTATATCGCAGTTATTGATCTGTCGCCGGAACCGCTTATCCGCTGGGCGGGAGAACGTGACCTTACATTTTCCATATACCGTATCCTGTAAGGTTTCGAAATGGTAGAACGTAGTTTTTGTTGGGTATTTATACTTACCACTGTCTGCTCGTCACCTTCTCCATATTCAGCTGGCGTATACAGTGTATTAACTATTCCGTAGAGGAAATTCCAGCGCGGTTCTTCATTGGGAAATTGACTGGAAAAAGCCCTTCGTAATAGCCATAAATTCAAAGACTTGAGTTTTTGGTAGGTGGTGTATTGCGGTTTTTTGTTTCAGAAAATAGAAAAACCTGGGCTGTATCTCAGATAATAAATATGCAGATGAATAGGAGAAAATATAGAAGAGAATGAAATTATAGGCCAACTCACGTAGCATCATAAAACACCTCATGAACGTTGTTGCCACCCTGCTTGAATGCTACGTACACATCCGGAACGTTTCCACAGTTTCCGGTCGTGCAGGCTGTCAACTAAAATTATAGGTTGAGGAGAAAATTTAGCAGCAAGGCGATGGCATGTAGGGTTGCGGCTACCAGTCTCTATTTCACTAATCGAAAAAACCCAAAAACCGTAGGACACTTGATGAAATTTTCGTAAATCAGTAGCCAACATATGGAATAAGAACTAACTCTCGGTTCAGATATAGCACTCTCTGTTCTGAAGTCGAGGCCGATTCTGAGCCCCCGCTTACACGGTCAGATTGATGGTGGAGCAGAGGGCAAGCAGCTCGTTTTGCTTCAATTTTGGCCAGAAGTTGATTTTTTCAGTGTTCCCTCATTGTTATCTGTGTTTAGGGTTATACCGATTGTACTAAAGTTCACCTTCTCGCTCAAGTGGAAGCAGAATTAGTTGATCGCCCTGAGCTCCACCGTGACCGCGCGCGCAGCTCAGAATCGGCCCCGATTTCAAAACAGGGGGTACTACGCATGTTATAGTTTCACCTCTCGAATCCAAAATGCCCCTTGAAGTCTGTTTCTAAGACTAGACACTTAAGCATTACTTGTATTAGATGTGATACTCATTCTACAGTGGTTAGTGAGAGGTAGAGCGCTCGACGGTTTTGCTGACACAGGTTTTCGCCTTCGAAGTTTTATCAAGAAGAATCAAGCTACTGGCACATTACCTTGTATATTACATAAGTAGGCGCAAAATTCAGTAAGCTGCAGTACGGAAAGTAGAAATAGCGACCAAGTTCAGTTCTCTTGTGGCATTTTTAATTTTTTCTCCTTCTCACTTACTTTTACTCACTATTTTATTTATTATCGTGATGTTTGTCTAGGTATTGTTTGTTTTAGTTACTTCTATGTTTTTTACTGAACTGTTTTATCTCGCACGACATTTGCTTGTGCTAACTAAATAAATAAGTTTTTCTTAAGTACTGTAGTAACGCAAAAATAGTAGAACATCATTAGCCCAGAATGGAAAAAGTCGTATATTTGGCGGTCGCATTGATTCCATGAGGTATTACCGAGGAAGAGTCACACATGGACTTTTAAACTGGACCATTGATAGCTATATGGTTGGTGGCTGGTCTAGCATTTGTTCATGTTCTTCTGCCGATTACACTAGTTGGGCGGTGGCCTCAGAACCCCTTAAAATTTCGCAGAAAGAGAGAGATCATGTGAGACGCTAATAACAAATTTTCCATTTTAGCGTAATAGCACACTGTAAATCTACGATCGCTGCTTTTCAGAATCACAAAATCCTACGAAGATAATCCAACACAACTCACTTTAGTACTTCGAAGTAACTTTGTTCTAATTCCGAAGGATTTTGTGATCCCACAGCTACAGCAATCCTACAGTATGCCGTTACTACAAGATGCGAAAGCGATACTTGCGATAAGAATCCCAAGTAACCTCTCTCCACGAAATTTAATGAGATTCTGGGGCCTCCACCTATTTACCGTAATCCTGCAGTAGCTCTACAGTGAGGCGCTATCACATGAAATGAACACGATGTTCTTACTCAGACTCTCGAATAACCCCACTCTACAAGTTTCAAGACTTTTGCGAGATTTTGACACCTATAATAATCCCACCGTAATCCTACAAAAATGGCGTTACGGTACAGAAAGAGTGTGATTTCTGCAATTAGCAACCCAAATAACAGGCAAGGCTCCCGCAGAAAAAAAACTTGGACTTCTAATCACACAAATTAGAATAGTACCAATTATTTTAGCAATTCTTGTCAATCTTAATGGAGGTGAAAATGTCATAGTGATATATCTAGCAGCACTTCAAGAATATGCTCTCCTAAAAAATCATTGAAATACCTTAGCACTAACTTGCTGCCTATCGGTCCAATACAGCACGAAATTTCCCAGCTCCTGCCTTATCGGCTGGTGAAATTATTTAGGTAAAAAATTGCGGTTTCACTCAGATTTTACAAAATTGCTGGCAGATTTCCCACGATATGTTTGCTCAAGCTGAGTGAGGAAGTGGTTTTTCGCAAGAAAAAAAAAAACGGATTTCGAGGCAGCGCAAAATTATAGGAACAGTTTAGTAGCCGCCTGTTTCTTTTCTAATGCAAATGCTTCCCACCACTGCGTCCTTTTTCCCGTCTCCTATATCCTTACCAGGGGAAACTACATCTTTAGAAGGTTATTTTACATATTGAGCTCTGATAATGTTGGCAGCGAGGTTACCTCACCTCTTTAAAGAAACTCTTTCATTCCTCAAGACGCTGCTCTCTAGAAACACGTAGTTTGAATTGAAAACAAAAAACGAATGACTTCTCAGCTTGAAGTGCTAATATTTAGTAAGCAAAGCAAGAAAACGTCAAAAACAGCAAAACTTACATTGAACTTTACCAGCATGCCACCTTCCAGATCGTGGTGCAACGAGTGGAACGAGAAATTTCCAGCGATTTTCGTTGATGGTGCTTTCGGCTTATCATCCAGGATGTCATACATTACCGTCTCGGTTTCGAAGGCATAGTCCACGGTAAGTAGCCTGAAATATTCTTATAGTTCTGGTTCAGGGAAATTAAAGCTATGGAGAGCTGAGAAAGTGGAAGACCTCATGGTTTTCTAGCACTTACTTGCCTATAAAAGCTGCAAAACTGCCAGACAATTAGCGCTACATTTAATTATTCAATGATTTACAAAATATTGAATTCTAGAATAATTTTTGGCATCTTATGTGCTTCTACAAACTATAAAAATTTTAAGACTATAACAGTAAAGGAAGATTTTTGCTAATGCAAAAGAAAACTTCCAAAGAACAAACCTGGTATAGGACCAAGGATCATCTTCTTCCTGCTGCTTAAGCTTCGCCTTGAATTCTTCGGGATTTTTGCGGATTTTCTTTTTGAGTTCATCGAGGTCAGGTGGCCCAGCGAGCAAAACTTAAAAGTAACTAGATTTAAAAAATTGTAATTAATTTATAAAAACTATTGTTAGCTGTGAAATAAAATATAAGGAAATATCTGCGGAAGTGATTCCGCCATAAAAGCATCTACTTTTAAAGGAGAAACTGTAAAAGAATGCCGTTAAACTGTAAATTACCTGCTAAAAAGCATAAAGATATGAGGAGGTGACGAAGTGCCTGCACCATGGTCCACTGCCACTAGGGCTCTTATCAGTTAGGCCACGTCTCATTACTGGGTGCAGCTCGCAACAAACACTGGAGAGCAGCCAATCTTCTCCAGAGTACAGAGAGTATTCATCGGAAGAAAAACTACACCCACGCAGACCCAAGCAGCCGGAAAACTAGTATGTATGAATTATAGTAGAGTATTGCACTATGAATATTTGAATAATCATAAAAGTTTAATTTCTGAAGCTATAGGATCAGCTCCTCCGAATTTCAAACAGACTTCAAAATCTAGACGGTGGCCTTTTCTAAGTTGAAAAAATTTGAATACTTACTCGCTTCTTAACAGATATTTGGATTTATTTGAATATTCGAACAATTGAATAAATCGCCCAACTTTTTAACAAAAACTTATCATTTCTTTGGCCTTTTATGAGTAAATTCGGAACTGTTGGCCACAGCGTCGATCGAGCTGAGCAGAGCCAAAACCCTTTCGTTTCTCTGTATTCTCAGTTTTTACTATCCCAATATAATGCTATATTCGAAGCTATTCGAATATTCGAATTGCAACACTGTAATATATAGAAATCCTTGAATAGGATAGATTTTTTGGAGATAAACGTCTCTAAGTCTTTATTTTATGTTTTTCTACAGGAGAAGCCCCAGCACATTATTTTTTTAATTTTTAGGGCGATGATCTGACGTCACAAACTCGAAATTAGCTATCTGTATTAGCTATCTGGTAAGTAAGCAGTAGACTAAAGAATGTGAATGTCGCCCCGTTTGCCCAAGTACAGCGCTCTGAACTTCCAAATTTTCAGGTAATTTCTCAGGTGAGGAATCATCTGAGAAACTCAGGGACTACAAACCTTAAAAAATGGAGAATTTCTAAACAATCAACTTCGTATAATGGCACTGCTCAATAATTCCATCAGTAGTTTGCACCATATTAAAAATATATGTTCCGACCTCATATTAATTTATTTATTCGAATAGCTCAAACAATCTAGCAAATAATAAAACGTATTACCTACTGGTAAGATTTTCTGTATGCAAAAGAGTACCTACGTAGTTCAGCCTGCATTCGAAAGAATACTCAGAATCGCTTTAAAATTTCGCCTGTAACTTCGGAGTTTTAATTTTCTTTTAAAAAATCGTGGGTCCAAACGATACTTCCTACCCATACCGTGGGGCGTGTAAGGTTGGAAGGAATCTTCCATCAGAACTTTAGTGGCCACTGTAGACATTGGAAGGTGACACTTGAATCTTAAATGCATTTATTACAGTTTACATAGCGACGATCTGGAGCAATTGTCATGACATATTATTGGCTAGGGTGCCTGCTCGCTCATAAACATTTCTATGCCAAATTTGCTGAAGTAGGAACAATTCCAAAAACTGTGTGCATTTAGTTTTGCCCACTTTACGTTAGTAGGTATATTTTTTGGATTTTTGAAACTTTCCCTAATTTTCAGCTAAAAAACGCATAAACTTTGTTTAGAACTTGCCCCCGACAGACTAGCGTGAATTTCTAGCAGTTTTTGATTGGAAGAAAGCAGCTGGTTAACGAAAAACGCCTTCTGGAAATTGCACCATAATATCACAAATTTTAAGAATTCTTTAAGCAAAATTTTAGGAAACAGGCTTTCAAGGACATCCTTTTAACGGTAAGCTCAGAAAGAATCAAAATTACCCAAAACCAGTTTTGCTTGTGCTGGACGTGGCAGAACCCTAAGCAAATTCTGAACTATCAGCAATACTAGATTTTGGTCAACTCGTCCCCATAAGCTGCTGCTAACTTCTAGATTTTTGGGAAAAAGACCAAATTTAAGCTGCGAGTGAAGATTCGATCTAAACAAATTTCGTTCTTCCTATTTTCTCAAATGAATTGTTGTTTGGAGATACATAGTAGCTAAAACAAGCTACGGAAATTTCGGCAGACTACTGGCAATTTACTCAGGAGGAAAACCTCTATGGCCACTAACTACTGAACAAATATAACTCCACAGAAGCTCCTTCATTCCTCGGAAACATCGAAGGACAGTTGCGCTATAAGAAATCGGTCTCGGCCAGTAATTATAACGCGTAATTGCGCCCAGCACATTGAACCACATATGAATTCACCTAGTTAACCTATACAGTCAATCGGGTCACACCTGAACCTCCTGGCCAATTACTGCTCTACGCTACGCTGTCAAAATACAGTATTTTCACTCGAGCATGGGCCTATTTTTAATCAGCTTGTACTTTGCAACAGTATCCTCTATGAAAGTGCTTATGATAGTTCCAACACTCTCCTACAGCCATATTTCATTCAACGCCAAAGTCGCTGAGACCCTGGTATCAAAGGGCCATGAAGTGGTAAGCGATGTGGTGCTCCTTCATGTGGTTGGTATCCAATAATGCGGTCCTATTTCAGGTTACGCTTTTACCAGATGTCGACGATAGGGTACCCAGTCCTAATGGCAACTACGAAGTAGGTGATCCTTACCACCTTGACAAAATTTCCTCATTTTTCCAAATTTCTTTGATTTAGATCATAAGAAGAGATGTGGGCTTGGCCTCAGGAGAGCTGTCAAAAACGCTATGGACAAACCCGGATCCCTATGAGGATAGCTCACCCTTGAACCCAAGAATTTTTCTGAAGCTTCTACGGGTTTCGTCTCTTTTTGTGAAAGCATGTAAAGGTATACACTAAGCATCAGACAACTGTAGACATAGAAATGTCCATCAGTCTTTCGGGTAAAAATTATGTCAATCATTTGAAGCTCAGACTAAATTTCGCCTCCGTGTTGGCCAACAATGCGCAAAGAACTGCTAGTTTTTGTGTCTGCACTTGTCTCAGATATAAGATGTTGCTTTAAAAATCTAAACGAAATCCATCCAAACAAAAATATGTGACCCTATGTCATGTGTAGACGTAGAGAGCTCAACAGGTGAGATAAGTCCTTTAATCATCGCACTGAATGCCACTCTACTAACGAGAAAATGATACTTAGCGTAAACTCGAACGGCACAAACGATGTATATAGTAAAAATCCCCGTGTCCTCTTTGGTAGAAATCCAAAAAAATCCCTCCCCTAATATTGATGTGAACGAGTTACATAGCTTGAAAATCGCGCAGTGCACTTCTAAACAAGCAGTTTCCGAGGTATTAGTCGGATCAAAACAATGAATCCATACTATTAAAGGCGATCACTGCTGTAGAAGGATAAAGAACATTGTGCACGGCTTCTATCCATATTCTCAAAAGATTTCCTGCTCTCCTGTGCACAATAATATTAGAATAAACCATCATAACCATTACAATTGTGAAAAATTCGAAACGCTGTAACTCGTTCACACTAAGGTTAGTGGAAGCGATTTCTTGGGTTCCTACTAAAGAGAACACGGAGATTTTTTTTACTATATACGTCGTTTGTGCCTTTCGAGTTTACGCTAGTATCATTCCCTGGTAAGATCGCAAACAGTGCAAGAGGACGGTATTTGTGTGTCTATACTAGTCTCGAGGATAAAGTATTTATTAACTATTTATTATATTTTAAGCAGTGCTCTGACTTAGTGCTTCATTTATTTTTAGCCAATACCATTGGTCAGTGGCGGTCGCAGAAGTTTTCCTCGGGGGACGGGGAGTTGGCCCTAGGGCCAAAAGTGGGCGGGATGGGGGTGGGGCCAAGAGAAAACTGGCTGTAAAGGTTTAAACATATTTTCAAAAATTTTTTTAAAAAGTAAAAATCGTAAAAATCGATATTTTGAAGTCGATGATAGAAATTATTCTTAAAAACTGAACCCTTTTCAACCTTCTACCTATCCTGTGGGTCACTTTTAAAATATTTTGGAC
Source organism: Oesophagostomum dentatum (assembly GCA_000797555.1). Classification (NCBI taxonomy): domain Eukaryota; kingdom Metazoa; phylum Nematoda; class Chromadorea; order Rhabditida; family Strongylidae; genus Oesophagostomum; species Oesophagostomum dentatum. Next base: position 16,497 of record KN550410.1, on the reverse strand, counting down.
CTGCTGTCGGGGGGGGGGGGTGGAATTTGTTACAGGTAAGAGGATCCTAAAAAGGAATTCTTATCACTTTTCAGCTTCTACATAGACTTCACAAAAAATCTAGTGTAGAAAAAACCGCACCGCCTACGTTTTTTTTCTAGCCCTGGCAAATGACCGCCTGCTGTTGGAGTCTCTACGAGAACGTCAATTTGACGTCGGAATGCTTGAACAATACGACTCATGCGGGTAGAACTCCTTTTTCAGACTTGTTTTTACCTCTTAAGAAAATTCAAGTAATTTATTTTTCTTAGATTTGGCATATTTCGCGCTATCGGAGTGAATAACATAGTGTGGCTGAGCGCAACTGGAGCATATGCGGAGCAGCCGCAGACTATCGGAGTCAACTATCCGCTTAGCTATGTCCCAAGTATGGAAATCTTGTGCAAAGCTTGTGCACAGGTTAAAATCCTAGAGTTTTAGACCTTTTCGCACCACTTGGCGATGAAATGGGTTTTCTGGATAGCCTACAAAATGTGCTCGTTTCTACTGTCACTGGTGCCATCTATTCCTATACCCGAGCTCAGCAATCGCAGATTTTTTGGAAAACAGGAGTTCTGGCTTTCGGCGAAGGTAGGTGGCAAAAGCAGAGGCTTTATTGAGGCTAAAAGGACTAGGCTACACTCTCTTCTTTGCGGACGAATAACAGTGAGGTGGGCCGGATCAGGGCATCATACATGTCCAAACTGGTGAAAATCGGGCCGGTTATTGCTGTTTTAACCAGTTGGACGTGCGCGGGTACCTGGCTCCACCCACCTCATTGGTCTTAGTCAGCGAAAACGAGTGTATGTACGGGTTCGTAGATCATTTTGATATCCAAGTTTCGTTGCAGTTCGTCGAATGCGTAGGTGAGATAGTGTTGCAATTAGATGAGTATAGGGAAAATATCGCAGACTGTTCAGCCCTTCAACCGTCTCACTTGTGGTTCTTTAGTTTTTTATAGCTTCCTTCTGTTCAGATTCAGCCTTTCTCTACCTAATAAATAAAATTTTCCACGAAATTACTGAAAAAAAAGATTTCTATAATCCACAGCAATGGTAGACCCAGAAACTCCAACGGGTACTACATGTGCCCTCTTTTTCGCAGAGTAAGAAGCGCTAGGAGCGGGGCCAGGCACTCGATGAAGTGCACCATGTGTCCAAATTGGTTAAAACGGCGAGAGTTGGCGAAATCTGTCAGCTAATTTGGACACGTGCGGCAGAGCGTCTGGTGCCCGGCCCCGCCCACCTTGCGACCCTGGTCCGCGGGAAAAAGAATACCAATTATTTGTTGAACACGTGTTGGTATTTAAGGCAAAGATTTCCACCTCCTTGTGCTACGCATACCCAACTTAAAGTTTCTGTCTACATCTGACTTAAGTTATGAGGCGTGTAATCACATAAATCAGATAATCTGGCGTCTCTAGCTTGAAAACGTACCGAAGTTCTAGAAGGTGCGCCAGAAGATAGTACCAGTCGAACATTGATCTTACGTCGTGGCTAATCGACGGGCCCTAACTTACGCAATTACACAACATTACCCTGGTTTTTCAGCCCCATACTTCGATGGTGCTCGCAGACAAGAAAAATACCGAGGCTAGAAACGCGATTAAAGTAAATTTTTGCTGTGAAATTTAAAAAAAATATTTTTAAACTAAAATCCGTTTTTTTTTTAAATTAATAGTAAAGTTGGTTGACCAAATTAACCCTTTTCAAGTTTTTTGCTGCCCTCTATGAAATATTCAGATCTCTTGGCCACCGCTCGCAAATCCGACGCTGTTGTGGTGAACACACTTCCATTTCTTGACTTCGCCATGCCTACATCGCAGCAGATCGCGTATATTGGAGGCTTGACAGTGCAAAAGCAGGAGAGGAGTCTGAACACTGTAGATCAAGAGGTTCGTAAAAAATTAAACTTGAATTTTGTGATTTCTTTTAGTTCTGGAGACAAATAGCCGACTCTTCAACAAAGGGTTTTGTCCTTGTCACTTTTGGATCAATAGCTAGAACCGTGGATATGCCACTAGATATGCAGGTATGTATATCGCCGTGGCCTGTAACGTGTAGGCATGTGTTTTTTTTTTCGTAATTTTCTTGGTCCCAACCCTTATAGAAATAAAAACAAAACTTAAATTCGTTTCAGAGGAAATTTTTCACAGCATGCTCTCGATTCCCCGAAATCACATTCATCGTCAAGTATGAAGCAGCCAACAGCACTTTACCTATTCCACTTAATGTGCAGCTTACTCCATGGATACCTCAGGCAGAGCTGATGGGTGGGTTGTCTATAATGCAAACATTCTTGCAGTTTTACTGGTGATAGAATTTTTCCGGGGGGGGGGGGGATGGAGAGCGGTCGCTGGCTAGAATTAGGTATATTATGACTTACTCAAACTAAATACTGACAAGTTACATAAAACAATGCATTCGTGTTAGTAATGCCTCTGAAATTCCTAACCTGTACGGGGTCAAGTCACGCTATGCCGCTACTGTAGACCAACCGCGGTAGGTCGGCACCGCACTCCAGCTCCGCCTTACACAAGAGCGGAAGCTCGTCCATTGAAACGGCCCAGCACACGTGATTGACAATAGTGTACTCTCTTTTTCGCAGACTATGACCAATGAGGTGGGTGGGGCAAGGCACCCGAAGGAACGCCGCTCCTGTCTAAATTGGTCGATTGATCGGGCCAGTGTTCGCCGTTTGAATCAATTTGGACATGTGCGGCGCTCTGTCAGGTGCCTAGTCTCGCCCACTACACTAGTTATAGTCCGTGAAAAAGAGAGTA
>KN550397.1:17808-32907 GCA_000797555.1 Oesophagostomum dentatum | reverse complement strand
CATTGTTTCGTCACTGAGCCATTTTTTGGGCGGCAAATAAAAGCTTTTGGCTTTACTGCTACATTTCTTGCTTTTATAGGTTGGGGATTCTGTAATTCGCACTTTCCTTGCATTAATTTTCTAATTTTGGAACTAAAGGCGCGAGAAAAGTGCTTGACATTTTGAAACTACGTGGCAGCTAGAAATAGAGCGAGCTAGAGTTGTGTTCCTATGAGCTACAATTTTTGTCGACTTCATTTTTGCATTTCGTATAAGCTGAACGTAGAAAAATGTCAAAGCTCGAAAACACGGGTTTGGACAAGAGCCAATAATTCCAGAGGGTAAGCTGGGCCCATTTATATTCATTTTCTTAACACTTTTATCATCTTCTGTTGCTTATGTTCCTAAGAAATTCACAGAGTTCGAGCAGAATTAATTTAATTTCGTGAGCAAGTTTTAGAGTGTTCTATTAATTATTGTTCCTTATAAGTTCGAGCAGTTGAAGACGTCGTTTTTCTAACCTTTAAAGGCAGCACCCACGCTAAAAATCACCTTATTGATTTTGGTATTGAAAATTGTATTTGGACCTGCTTAACACGAATGCGCCGTTCAAAACTGTAGAAAGCTACAAAAATTCACACTTTTTATGCTTTATCCATGGGCAGTTGCGGGGAGGTTTGGACGAGTTTTGCGCTATTCATTCATTCCACGGGCGCGCCAAAATCCGCAAAGATAACAACGTTTGTTTGAATACATATCTTTCCTTTGTATACGAGCTAAGTTTGGTAACAACAGGTTAAGCATTTCCTTCATTTGGAGGAATAGTTTGAAAAATACTCAAAATCCACACTTTTATATCAGCTGATTGGTTTTCATGGCTCATTTTGAATCCATCGCTTAACAAAGACAAGTCTTTGGCATTAGTGGCTTACATTCGGTGCGTTCTTTCTAAATTTGTTTCGTTTGTGTAGTTTTGCAGTGAAATTTGCATGGTTTTCTCATTCTTTTCGTTTGAAATTTAAAGGTTCGAGTCAGTTCAATGGGGCACCTGGGTCAATGCAACTCGTCTATCCGCTCTCTATCTGCTTCTCACCGATTACTAGCTTATGATCTTCCATTGTCTAGAGTTTAGCTACTGAGCTGCTGAAGGCTGAATAGCTGTAAAGATCTCCCAAGACATTTTTAGCGTAGGTGTTACCTTTAAGCACATCAGTTCTTTTATCTGCGGCTTTATTAGCAACAGTTCAGAAATCATGAAACTTGCAGAAAACTTCGCTTTTTTGTACTCCAGTCAGTCCTTTTAAGGACGAGTTGTCTGTTGCTCACGCATAATGATTTTGGAACAACCAAACCTGAACAGTTGCGCGTATTACTCATGTCGTGTGAAGAGAGACAATTAGAGTTCCTATCTGTTCTTTCCTCATGCGTAAGCTCGTTGTAGAAGTTCGGAGCTTCATCTGAGTATTTCTTGAGACGACTATAATCATTAGAATATTTAGCAGCAAGATTTTTGCTCAGTAGTCTTCAGTCATAGCTTCATCATTAAACTCAATTTTTTAGAAGACGAACGTCTAAAACTTGTAATTTTCGTCTCATGCTAAAAATACTACTCCTTCGTAATAGAGAACCTTGCAAACAGCAGCATTTAGCCCGCTATAATAGTAGCTGTATTAGCTATAAAATCGTTAATGACAGGTATAGTTAAAAATACCATATTAGGTAGCAGGCTACTATTTACAAAGGTCAAGTACGACGTATCAAAGTTTCATTTTCACAAGCTTGAAATTGGGTGTTCTGTGGCTAAATATGCATATTTTTTAATATCTTTGATCTGTAACTTTTATCAATGCTGCATTGAGATGGTAAAGCAAATTTCAATTAAAAACGATTGCTTAGAAAAGATTCTTGGTTTGTTCGTAGACAGAAGTATAGCTGTTCTGAGATGGGATAACTTTTAGAGGAGATTTGCTACAGATACTTCTTCAAGTATTATAAATGCCTAAAATACACATGTGTAATCGATATTTCCTGTAAGCCTTAGCTTCCGCTGGGTATTTTGGGAAAATTCAGCAGCGTTTGTCTAAGTAATGATCGCAATTAATGTTGAGTATATAGTCTTGGAATGCCTAGTAGAATGTGGTCATCAAGTCCAGAAAGCACAGAGAAGAAATTATGGCATCTGTTTTGTATGAATTCCTTTCGAAAAAAAGAAACTAGATGACACTCCCTTCTCCACCGAGACAGCATCTGTGAATGTTAGGTCAGAAAACTATGAGAAGAGATATGGGCAAGGATGCATCGCTTCAAATACTTCGGATATGAAGGAGCTGTTGGGTAACTCTCCTGTGCTTATGTTTATGTGAAATGAGGAGTCCCGCCTTTTACTCCTATATAGTTAGTCAGGGATTACTGTGCCTGGATAGCTAAGCTGTGCTTATCTGTGGAGGAAGTACAGGTAATTATAACTACTGAGTGCTTAAACGGATCAAAGTATTTAAAGAGTAAGCAGTGCATGTCTGAGTATTTCCTAATCTTTAGCACATATCCAGGATTCTATGAATATGACCAACAAGGCCAGTTGGCAGTAAGCCAAATTGGAGTCACGCTTCGCACATGCGATCGATTTTTGAAAACTACGAGTAGTACGTACAGTATATAGTGATTCTCATTTCTCAAAAATGTAGCTCTATGTCCTGGTTATTTCATTATTCGAAGGCTAGAACTGTAGAAAGAACGAACATCACTTTTTATCCAGGGTAGACTAAATGAGGAAGCGGCTCCAGATGGATCGAAAAGAATTACTTCGGGAGAGTTGTTACTGCTTAGTGGCAGTAAATGCAAGGCTTTTTTGGCGCTGCTGCTGGTTTTTGGAGTCACCTAAGCTTGATTTAGTAGGTATTTTAGAAGAAGCTCTCTAGCTAGCTTCTTCCGAATCACCGCTACCCAATCCCTCTTTTTTTCATCGATGTACCCCACTGCGTCGAGCCTTCTTTTAGTCATAGTCGGGTTTTTTGTGTTTCACCAGTTCCTTCAAGACACCTAATTTCTAACAGCCTATTTGTTTCCTAAATTTTTCACGAACTTTTCTAGTTCTACAAGTTCAAGGAACCTGTGCCAGTTCTTTGTTTTAATGCAATTTTCTTTATAGCGGAGGTATTCATTTTGTTGCAAGTTAAGCTTTAATTGGAAGTACTAGTTTGTTTTCAGAGCGTAGTACATAAATCTTCTCAAAATAGCATTACAGTACGTCTACTAGTCTGAGCAGGGAGCACGCATTGCTTTAGAACTCCTTAGGGGTTGCCTAGTTCAAGGTATCGGGGACAATATCTGAACACTCGTGTTTTCTAGTATAGTTTCTGCTTTTGAAACTTTTAAGGATGCTCACCTCGTGAGTCGTCACATGAATGCGCCTCGTAAAACATGCAAGAGTCAAGTAAAAAAGGCCTTTGCATTTTAAAAAGAAAATGAAATTGATAGGAAGATGTTGCCATCGTTAGAGCAGTTGCTGTTTTCGCAAAAGGTTTGTACTTCTCTCAGAGAAAAATTCCAGAATTTGTTTCGTATTCATTCTTTGCAAGATCTTGCTATTAGATTTTTCGTTAGGTGGTTGAGACGTTTTTTTTTTTTTTTTTGCCAGCACCTCCATGCTCGTCATTGGGATGTTGGGAATAAAACCGTTTTGATTCCGCAAATAAATAAATACGGGTTTTTGGTGAGATTTTTAACAGTTTGGAATGGCCTCCCTCTTAGAAAATTTGATCGGCCAGCGTTTGCTATATGTATTTGTACGGCCCGCGTCGCTTTGGTCATGCCCAAAGATTCCAGATTGAGCGTGTATAGTTACGCAAAGGACAACATTCAATTGCAGCAATTTACTCAGATCACCTTTCCATAGCTTCCCCTAGTAATACTGGTTGCGAAAATTACTACTGATGCATATTGTTTCAGATTTTTTTGCGATAAAATTAGTATGCCTTATTTGTATATGTCTCGCTCTCCTCTGAAGTTAAATAATGTCCCCTGGCTTTAAAATCCACCGGTTGCATCACCCTTGAACTTCTGAGCCTAGCAGCGCAACTGGTGGGCTCTATAATCCGCTCTATAATCCTGGCAATGATGTGCAGTAGATCGCTTCTTTTTTCCACTAGCATAATATCTACGCCCAGCAGTTTAATTTCAGATTTATCATTAAAACTTGCACATCGTGTCTAGCAGATTTTCAATTGATGAGGGAATTAAAGAACGAGAAACAATGTAAACTGATAAATTTTATCTATGGGTTTTCCGATTTTCCACGCATTTTATGGATCTGGGTATGAAAGACTAAAAAGCTGCACTTTTCGTAAGGCACCAAATTAAAGGGACGGGACAGGCTTTTCATACAGGTAGATCATGGAAGCAAATTCGCCAAAATGGGGAAATAGTATACTTCGGCATTTCGAATTTTCGAATATTTTGAATAAATCGTTCTTCCGGCATCATGACTTAAGAAAATGGACATGCAAGTAGCGTCTCTAAGGCTGTACAGTCCGACCAGCGTTACTTTTTAGTAATATTTACCGGTTCTTCAAATTACAAGCGAAATATTTGCTTCATTGTGAAGAATTCGGTGATTTATTCGAATTATTTGAATATTCAAATAAATCGGAGTAGCAGGCTTAGAGAGTATCGACTAATCCAGTTTTCTATATACCTATCTGGAATCAGTTAGTTGTAAGAGTACTTAAGACTGTAACTTATCCGGGGATGCTTTGCTTACTTCTTCAAAAAATTAAATTTTCAAATTATTTGAAATTCCGTTTGCCGAAGTACAGTAAATAGCTTTTGATTTAACTGATCAAAGAATACTCTATCGAAGTTACACCCACTACGTCTACTTTTACAAAGATTTCGCGAAAGGGATGAAAACCTTCGAACGGAGAACCGCCCACGTTTAGTCGACCAATATTGATCGATAAAGGGGGATGACCTAATAGGAGATGGGTCAGTGGCTAAGTCGACTTCCCTTTGCTGTTTGGGAAGCTTGTTCCCCTTTAGTCCCTGGTTCCTTCTGTTCCTCTATCGTCTTCTTGTTTTCTTTCCTGCTTCTATTTTTCACAGTTTGGACAATTACTGTTTTTTTCTGATTCTGATTGTCCTGCCAACCTAAGGTTCATGAAAATGGAGCCTTGCTCGTTTGCAAACCAAAATTTCATGGTCCTATTGATGCTTTGATAATTGAATTTCATTTAAAATATCTTAAAATGCTTGTACTTTAAGGACAGCAGCAGAAAAGCACAGGACTTGTGAGACAACCCATATGTAAATATGGAGCATTTATTCGACAACCGCGCGTCTATCCCAATTTGTGTTATTACACACGGGTCGACTAGCCTCACGCCAAGGTCGGCGGCGCCTTCAGTGGCCACTTCGCCTGGGTGATCAATATCGGGAGACAATACACTATAGCCCCAATGTAGCGTAAGGGTTACAAAAAGCAAAAGAAAAACGACGAAGAACGAAAAAAAATCCGCAGAAACAAAGTAGAAGCATCCGCCTGGCGATTACTTCGAAAATCCCCCTATATTGACCGCTCGGGCAAAGTGGTCGTCAAAGTGGCCGCGACCTTGGCGTGAGGCTAGTCGAACCGTCTGCAATAACACAAATCCGGGTAAACGCGCGGTTGTCACGTAGATGCCCTGTACATCTTTCTGGGAGTAATCGAAATTCTTAGTGCTTTAGAAAAAAGTTTTGTGGAAAACTTGATAGCGGAGCTCCTATTTTCCAGCTCATGCTGAGCTCTAATAGTACAACAAAGCTTTGAACTGATGTGATTACTTAGTGCATCACATGTATACATCACATGTAATTACATTTTCTAAGGACAACACTATATGGTTCTTATTTGGCTTCTGCTTGTCACCCGTACTTTTTTCTTGTCTACGTAATCATCAATGATTTGATCCTGCTTCATCATCAAGTAAATGTTCTATGAAATTTTAAAAGTCAGACACTAAAAAACTTTTATAGAGGTCTCAATATAGCTCTAATTTGGCGTAGCATTTTTTCTAATATCCGTTTTGCAAAGCGTAAACGCTCATTTCCTGGTTTTGTGTCTATTTGTTCAGCTGATGGCGGAAATGTAGCCTATTGTTAGCGACCATCTCTTCTTCCAGTCTTTCGTCAGCGATTCTCCACTTCTCGATCTCTGATGGCTTCAGGCTCCAGACGAGCTCATGCTTTTGCCTTGTCAGACCAACTTTCACCGTGACCGACACTTGTTCACAATTGGACTGCGCCACTCTGTTGTAATCCCATTTGCCGAGAGCCGACGTCCAAAGCTCTTCCGAGAGAGCAGACTTCTGCGATGATCACCGTGCTCACGTCTTCATCTCATTACTCTTAACTCCTCCGCACTTTTTGCCGTGAGATTCCGAAACGAGATCCTTTTCAGTCGCTTACTTTTTACCTCTTCCGCTAGGGAACAGCATTCTTCTTGAGCAGCTTTAATGGAGTAGAACACCTACCCAGTGCAGAATGAGAAGGGCTGACTCATGGTCAGAGGAAGGAGCCCCTTCAGGGTGTATGCCCATCACAACCTTTTCGAGGTGTCCTTGCAAGAGCAGTCACTTTACTTTCTTTATAGCTTTTTCGAGCTCTATCCTATGCTACACGTTCACTGTAAAGTAAGCAGTTGGCAATTTGATTGAAAATACAAGGAGGAGGGTAGCGTTTATTTTCTTCTTGTAAAAAAAACTCCGCTTTTTCTGCAGAAATTTCTTTATTTTCCACAATAATTTCGCACTGTCTTATTAAGCCACCAGACAACTTCTCCATGAATTAGGGAGGATCTTCAACAAACCTCAGCTAAATTATACTGTTAAGTCGCACTGAAATTATGAAACTTAATCTCCTTTCTATCACAATGCCACAGTTTTCGTTGAAGCAAAGAATCTTCCATATAATATGATTTATCTGAACATTTAGAAAATAAAACGAGCTTTCTTTAAATTCAAGGACTGTACAGTTCTACTGACAGCCGGCGAGCTCTCGTTCTTTCGTGCACCCGGATTTTTGTAATCTGTGCGCTAAAATTTTGCCAGAAAACCTTTAAAAAACCATTGAAATTTTGGACTCGGGCAGCGCAATCCCAGAAATGGGCCAGAAATAAATATATATTATGAAATCGGCGGCTATATATCTGTTCCGCAACTATGACAGAATGTATTACGAAGTCTCTAAAACGGTAACAAATGAAGCCTTCACCATCTTATAGGTACTGACCGCATTGCAAATTTTTAACTGGAAAACTAGCTCAACGACACTGTAGGGGAACAGAAACCAACTTTCTTCAAAGGAGAAAGTAAAGTTAAGTTCGAAACTTCTTACGATGACGGCGACGCTGATTGTTACAATTCTAATAATTATTTTTACTTGCCCGACCATCGATAAAGCACGTTTGCGAAAAGTTCTCTATTTTTGTTCGTTTTGAAGTAGAATTAGCAAGCGGTATTTCCGATGTCATAACTACGACAAAACAGAATTACGATTATAGGAATTTGCTGCTAGAAAAACTCGAATTTTGTCAGCTGATGCTCCTAACTATCACAGTAACATTTACTGGCGTCTACAATCCGGATAGATGAAAATCCGCTTTCCTCTAGACTATCATTTAGACTGTCATATTAGAATTGTCACTTATAATTGTCACTTATCACGCTTCCATTTCTGGTTCACTTGTCACGTGCGGATTTCCGTCTATGCGTAATAGTGGATCTTTTTCTTCACCACTACGGATGGATAGATATCGACAAGCGGAATTTCTTTTGTGCTCCTGTGTATCTTCGTGGTGGTGAACTTGACGGAGAAAGTTGAAATTGGCAGAGCGAGTAGAGATATTTGACGAATTTCAACACATATTTGTGACGGCGAGTCGCTTTTAGGCTTTTTGAGAGAAGATGAGACTGCGAAACGCAATTCTAGTGATCAGCAGAAGTTCCATCCTTCCATCCAGTAATTTGAAACGCAGAGCATTGCTGAGGAAAACTTCACTGTGTCAGGCTTGAGAGAAGGAGAAATTTGGACGTTAATTGGTTCTATTTATGTTTATTATTCAGCAATAATTTTGAAAGTGTTTAATGCAACTTGATTCTAATTTACTGGTATTCTGGTCTTCAGAGTAATACAATAATAACTGGCATAATTTGCTTACTATAAAAAATCCGGACAGTCTCACATTTTTTGTGGGGATGGGAGAGAGAGGGGGGAGGGCGGGGCAAATACCCATAACTCTCATGATGAGACATTTCAAAAGTAACCACGCTTCGTTGCAAAGTTGCTAAGGCAAGCGAAAATACAAGTAATTTTATAGGGGATTTGGTGGTTAAGGTTTCTTTGGAATTTAAATAGAAAGATAGAAACTTACGATGAAATTAGTATTCGAGTCCTCACACATCATTGTTTAGACTAGGAATGCTAGCAGTAAACAAATAGTTCATTCAGAATTTACGTAAACCAACCTTTGAGAAATCGTATACAGCATATACTGTAAATTAGTAGAGCACACTTTTTGTGTCCGTAGCGTAATGTTTCCAGAGGCGGGGTTAACGTTATTATGCGCGAGCAAACTCGTCCGGATTACATCAGGTGATATAATTTTACGCACGTGCACCTCAAAGGACGAGTATGGAAGAGCTTGTTCGCGTCCGTTAATACAAACTCCACCTGTGGAAACGTTACGCTACGACTCACGCTTTTTGAGCTCACGTTGAATTATGGGCTTATTTTTTACGAAGCTCTCGTTCCTTCTTCGGCAGAGTAACCTATAATTCTACGCGCTATGCTTGCCCTCCCTCATCTGCTGCCATAAATTGTTGTTTACGATTCACCTAATCAAATAAACGTAAGTTGGCATGTTCGCTGCTCGTTCCGTCACACATTGCTGGATACAATTAATCTCTGACAGCTCTTAGGACACCTGGATATTGTACGATTAGGAGTAAATGGTGCTCTGGCTCGTAACCCCTTATGCACGCTATCCACCTAGTACATTTGTTAGAGTTGTTATACATATATGTAGTAGTAAACAGTCTGCGCGAGGTACATGTTCTACCTGGGTGTAAAATAGCGTTCTGGTTCATAATCTTTTATGTACGCTATCCATCTAGTACATTATAACAGTTATAATATGTGTAGTAGTAAACAGTCTACAAGAAGTGTGTCTTCCGTCTGTTTGAGTAGTAATAATGTAGTGACTGCTTTGAATTAAATATATCCTTGTTTTTGAGTTTTTGAACCACAAAGAAGTTTGCTTTTATGGGAACAGTGAACAGCTAATGTGTGCATTTATCTTATACCAAGGAGTAAAGGAAAGGTTTAGAGACGTTCTGAAATAATCCACTGATACTTACTATTTTTTAGATACCTGACCTTTCAAAACGTGTCATCTGCATCTCAGGAAATTTCGCATCTTAGCCATAGGAAATTGGTTAATATTACGTTATTACGACAAGTAACTTTGAGAACAACTTTTGTCCCGATAAATTTTTACATCCTGGCAATGGTGCGGCAATTCGAAGAAATTTTCCCACGCATTCGATGTTTGACCTATAAAATCCTAATTTTCCAAGATTTTTGAAACCATTATTTTTGCCTCTCCTTCACAAGTTCGCTCACAAACGATTTGATTTCGGGGAAAATTGTTTGTACTTGTGAAGTAACAGCTTGTATTCGAGAAGGGACTCTCTCCCTGTCATATTCAAAATTTCACTAATGATCTGATCTCATTTACACACTTTGACAGTGTAACAATAATCTAATTCAAATTCGACCAGAATTACCTTAATCTCACAAATCATTTGCTTATCTACTTGGATGGAACAGTGAAATTGCAAGTGTTTCAGGAAAGATGTAATATTCTCATGTCTAGGTGGATTTTTTCTTCGAAAATATTTACTCCTTCCTCATTACTAGAGAAAGATATTCTTTTTGGAAGGGAAATTAGTTCACCTGGGTCACAATAGGCGGATCTCTCAATTTCTTGATAGAGTACCTAGTATGGAAGTTCCTATTTTCAGCTTCAGTATTTTGTAAGAGCTATCGCCGATTTATGAGGGTAGCTCAGAAATATATTTTAAAAAAGGCTAAAGGTGATATAAATAATACAAAATTTTTTAGACATTTTGCTTCCTGCCCTGCCATAAAACTATGTATACATTAAATAGTTATGAATAGCTGCGAAAAAGAATAGGCTATAATTCTATATGTATAGTAATTGGAACTTAATTCTAATTTGAACCCTAAATATTCCCCAATGTCCGTCGCGTTTCGAAGTAGTACTCAGAAACCGGAACTCCTTGCGTGGGTGGAGAGCAAAACAAACCAAGCTGAACTTGTCCCAAGGTGGCTCGGAAGGTTTATCAAGGATCTCTGTCTATCAAATATCCTCGAGGGACAAGCTGTTGCCGCCTTTTATGAAAATATGAGCGAAATTCCGCTGTGGTAGTATATTTATCGCGTTTAGCCCCTACGATGCTGCTCCAAAGTCGCACTGAAGATTCGCGAATTTCATTATTTAGCAATTTATCGTAGCTATTCCATTAGAAAGTTCGAGAAGGAACTACATTAAAATTACAACAGAGCATATGAGAAGAAGGTTCCATTGTATATGACAAGAGTCATTTGTGTTATCTAGTCTTTTTTCACTTACTTTATCATTTTAAAGCTATTGTGCTTAGTTTCATGCATGGCCCTATAGTTTTATCGTTGCTGCCTTAGTGGGAACGTATTCGTGGGTAAAGCTATGAAATATCGAAACACAATGTCAGTGACTCAATAATGGACGACTTCCTCCTTTTGTTGTGTTTTCGCTAATTTATTGTATATTCGCTGAGGACCATCACAGTTTTGATTTTCTTCCGCCCAAATTTGCGCTTTTCCATGCTGTCTAAAGCATAGCATCATCTTAGATATTCGCTATGGCGAAAATTCAGGAATCAATAAAGATCCAGTAGGCGGTTTTGGCCGGATTTTTCCAGCAAGAATTTGTTGCAACTGCTTCATACAAGTGTTCTCCTAGACAAATTTCTGAAATTTTCGTAGTTGTTTAGGCGAGTTGTGGAGCGATCAACCACTCTGTTTAAAAAATTGTGAAAGCGAGTAGAAAATACTTTCCACTCACTTTCCGAATTAGTGTTCGACTTGGAATACTCCAAATTCTTGGTAATCTACAAGAATTTAACAAGTATGCTAGCTCTTCTGCATTATTCTGATGACCACAGGCAAGTACTTGCCATTTTCAGGGGTTTCCGTTGCATAAATCTCAGCTGTAGAAGAGCTGGTCCAGTGGTACTGAATAACTTTTTTGAAAAATCCTTTAAAATGCATGATTAAACACTATCATCAACGTCATCACTACCGTCATTAGCATCATCAACGACTTATTGCCGTTCGAAAAGGGTTATGTCACAAAAATTTTAGCGAATTTGTCCGACACTGGAAAAATTATGATCAAAAAGCCAACAGTAGATATCCTGCTGGCCAGTACTGTGAGTGAGCCAGTACTGTGATAACCACAAAGGACCAAATTTTTGGGCGAGGACCCCAAGCCAATGTACGAGAATTTTAGGCTACCCCGTAGTTGACAAATCCAGCCATAACCAGAAAGCTGATCGTATTCTCGTACCTCAAATCACCACGCTGCTTCTGAGAGCACAAAGAGCCGCACATTGTTGACAGGCGTCCACTTTCGTCTGCAGCAAACTCTTCACGCCGAGTCTCGGAACAAACTCTCCACTTCGTTCGCATCGAGCTCAAGATGAGTCTCGCTCACTCATGACTTATGTAGACATGGGATCCTACTGAATCTATGCGAGAAAATACGCCGGTGGTGGCGCCGGGCCCACTAGGCTGCATTTCAGCGAAAGCATGCCTCTTTCCTGGTAGACACAAACCTGATCCTGGATCTCGAAATGTTTAAGTGAGTGTATTTACCCCAAGAGTTGCTTTACTGCTGGTTGTTCAAATTTAGAGGCAAGAAGTGCTTAACTCTTACGTCTTCAGGAATTACCTTCAACTTTTTTCTCCTCAGGAATTTTTCTTTGCGCCAACAACAGATTTTGGCTTTTTTCGAGTGCTTAGAAAATTTTATTTTCGACTTTTGCTCCACCTCCGCGGTTCGTTATCCCATGTTGCAAGCATTAGATTTGTCCTAACGGAACCTCGTCGCCACTCGTCACCCTTAGAACACAGATGTCTAAAGTTTTATGGAAAACTTTTATGGAAAACTACTCCTACCCTACATACTTACTGCTTCAGACTATTCACCATATCTCGAAGGCACTCTACTGCTATTTCTTTTCCACTTGCAGATCGACTTTTTATTTACGTTTACAGGCTTTTAAGCCTAAGCATTCCTGGAATAATCATGGCTGAGCCATAGTAGAGGATGGTTAGCTGAGCTGACATCAAAAATCATTCCTGCTTTGAAAGAGATTTAAGAACACTTCGATTCTCGTAACGGCCTACCATACATAGGATTTCCAATTTTTGTAAAAAAAAATAAACTGCTTTAGGTTTTCAATTTTCAAATCCGTATGTAAGCTCTTACATCCTCGTCCACGCTCGTTCTTCTCCGAAGCAAAGCTCCCCTATCCGATCCTCTTCGAAATCTTTAAGGAAAGTCACTTACACTACGTGCATCCGGAAGGGAAAAATCGCTAAACTATAACATCAAAGCATCAAGAAATTAGTTGCTTTGGTTGTTTATTATCTGAGCTTAGTTTTCCGGACCAGATTTTCCTCTAAGAATGCTATTAGCCCTTTTCTTAAGGACAACTAGTCGTTAACACTTAATAGCTTAATCTCAGTTTTTAGGCCGATAGCTTCAGTTTTAGAAAATTGCGTAGGAAACAAAGTGCAGCAGCGTAGAAAATATTTTCCGTCACTTTAATTGAATAGCCAGTTTCTACTCTGTAATAGCCGTTTCTAGATGTGCTACATCAGACTTCATTGGCTAAAGGAAATCAAAACCTATTTTTATAGCCTAATACCGCCTTAATAGCGACTTTGTTAACGGCGCTTGGTCAGGAGAAAATGGGCTGGAACAACTTGACCGTTAACCTTTTTACTCTTGTTTTCGCAGTAATTAACCTCTCCATATTAGCGTTTGCTCTTGGAAAATGACTATGAAGAAGAAAACGAATTAGTCATGTATCATAAAGAACAAAGGATAATTGTCTAACAGCATTTCTCGCATTCTTAGAGTATTAAAAAGAGTTTCGAGAATTTCGCGTGCTAATTCTCCTTCTTACAGTTTATTAACCTATGTCTATGTACTCCAAAATTTTTTAAAGGCATTGTGAATTATTTTTTCTGAGCGCTGAAACAACTTAAGAACCAGAAAGGAGTTGTTAAACAATTTCTAAAATACCCTTGTCACGACCAGAAGATAAACAAGTTAGCTAAGGTTGCCGAAGAGCTCCCAGCTTCTCTCTTCTTGAACCTCGACACTCGTCAATTTGCAGCAGTAAGCTGTACCAGCGGAGTTTATATGTATTATAGCTGCCTGTTTAGCTATTATACTTTATACTTTATTATAGCTATTATACTAATACTTTTGATTATAGAGAACATTTTAGAATCGCTTTTCCCTACTTTGAAATAGGACTAGCATCATTCTGAAAAAAAGTCTAGCTCTATAGGACGCACATGAACAGGCAAGTTGTAGATTTTTCTACCCATGAAAGGGATTTTTGCGGATTCGAATAAAAACTATGCTTTAGGACTTCAGACTAACTGTGCTTTGCGATTTGTTTGCTTTTACGAAGCTTCCGTGATCCCTTCAGATGTTATTATTTTGATTTATTTTATAGTTTCTCTTGCAATTATAAATAGAGTTTTATTCCTTACGTGTTTTCTTCTTTTTTCTTGGTAAATTCGATATTCCACTTCTTTCCAACGATATAGTTGCTAACATTCTTGCCTTCTTTTGAAAATTTCCGTTCAATTTTTCCAAACGGAGCGTTCCGAAGAATGCACAACTTCTCTTCAGATTCCTACCCTTCACCGGTATCTTAATTTTTATTTTTATTTTTACATGATATTTCTTAAGAGCTTTGCACTCTCAAAATATTAATTTGCTCATTTCCTAGATACGGTTGAATTTCTAACTACTGGTTAAACTGCTTACGAAACTATTCAAACGTTGATCTTACTTTCTATACCCGTATTTTCGTAGAAATTACTCCTCATTTCAATTTTTTGCTGCAGATTATATCCATCCGATCGCTCCTTTTTTCTACTATCATCAAACGTCATGTTGTAAATACTCGAACGTTTAGGTTTAAAGGCAGCACCCATGCTCGGAATCAACGAATTCTGAAACAGGAACTCGAAAAATAGTTGAGGTTCAAGTTTCTCGGCTCAAAAAGTCATTACTGAGCAAGAAAATCGCTCCAGAAGACTCGTCCACATCTCGCGCACGAGTTTTCTATTTCGCCATGCGCTTTCCGTAGGGGTCGTTTACCGTCTTAAAGGCAGCGTCCAGCCACCCCAGCGCCCAAAATCTGCCAGTACCCAAGCCGCCCTTCCAGGGGAGCCCTCGATCAGGGTCGATGTCTGATCCTCTTGCTGCCACCCGTTGTCTCTTTAGCGCACAATCGATATGACCTACCTGTCAGAGCCGTATAAAAGTGAGAAAAAGCTTCATTTTATGGGTAACTGAGACAAACTTGGACAGATTTTCATGCCTGAGGATGATCCAATCCTAGTTGTACTTAGTAATAACCTTAGTATACTTTTAGAGTAGGTAAAGAAGCAGTTTCTCCCCTTTGATCTGCTGACAGAACACCTCGTCCACGCTGAAAGTTTCGTACCCTTTTAAACAATCTTCAAGGAATTTCGTAGAAAACAAATAGTATGGTCGAGCTAAGCTCGTTGAGCTCAATCGAATGATATATGAATTGTAAGAAAAGGATATTTTCGAAATTTTGCCTGGACGCTGCCTTTAAACACGAAGACATGGAAGAGACTTTCAATTCTACTCATATCCAAGGGTTATAGCGCTCTAACTAGCGCCGAAGGTTAGCTGGACAACTCGTTCAAGAAGTCGCAGACGAGTCTTCTGGAGCGATTTTCTTGGTC
>KN550393.1:44432-58009 GCA_000797555.1 Oesophagostomum dentatum | reverse complement strand
TTTGGATTACCACTGGAACAACCAAAGAAAATCTTATGCTGCCTTAAATAACTGTAACAGTAAGCATTCAAAGACATGTGTTTCTTCATGAATCAGTGAGTTAGACAACAAGACAAATGAATAAAGCGTCGGCCAATGACAAGGTTATTTCCGCATTTTAAACATTAAAAGATTTAGTATTGATCGCATCAGTAACGGCAGAGTATGGCTCGATATGCAAGCTAGATTCGCTAATTTCTGTTGAGAAAATTATGAAAAAGGAAAAAATAGAACGTTTACTAGGGAATGCCATAAAACGATTCTCCTGTTCATAAATAAGACTGGTGTCAACGAAGAGTTTAGGTGCGGGGTGTATGCAGAACGCATGTACGAAGCTTTCAATCTGGTTTTATTTGATAGAAAATGTCCTTCAAAAACACCACGCAAGCGATGCTATTTGAAGAGTCAACGGCATTTTCATTAGTTCATTGCACATGCGTGGTGCAAAGCAGGCTATGAGAATGAACATCCTGGTCGTTTCGATTCTCCTGCAGAACTTATCTTTCCAAAAAAAAACTAGCCATTGCGTCACGGATGCTCAGTGGGTGCCGCTGACTCTTCAAATGACACCGTTTATACAGTGACTTTGAAGGGTACCTTCTGTCAAACAAAACCAGATTGAAAGCTCCATATATGCGTTCCACATATAGTCCGCCCCTAAGCTTTTCGTTGATACCCCCTTATTTCTGAACTCGTTTTCTGATATTCCCTACTTAGGGCTCAAAACCCCAGATATGAAACATAAAAAAACCTAATCTTTCCAGAAAAAAAGACACTTAGTTCCTCTTTTTGCAATCTTTCATCAAGTCGAGAAGGCCCTACTCTGGTCAAAAATATGCTCATTGCAAAATGTTATATAAGAATGAAATAAGCTTTTCGAACCAGATGAGCATATATGCTCTCTTCTCCCTGTATGGTGGCTACTACATCTCATTATCCAGCAGAAATCGTTATGTCTTGTAAAGAGTGGACATGAAACGGCTGCAACTAGAGACGCAAATCTGACGACTTCTACAATCGCTGCTACTTCGCAAAAAAAAAAACATATGCTACGTGGAAAAAAAGTAATCAGGAAATGCCAAATTTGCTTCAAATTGAAAAGATCAGTAAAGATCTTCAAGCAGAAGTTCTGAGATCGTCAAGCGAAATGGAAATTTTAATGTAAATCGAAAAATAACAAAATTATAAACGTAGACGTACAGTAGAATAAAAAAAAAAGCTTACCCATCCTTTCTCTTCCTAATAAAAATCAGTCCAAGTTCTCTCATGTGCATTACCAGAGTTGATTGATCCTCAGTCCAATTCGGGTTAATCTCAAACGCAGGATTAGACAAATCCGCACCTTAACATCATTACATGAGTAATTTGAGCGTGACATGCACCTGATATAAATAACTCACCTATCACAACGCATAAAATAATCCTTATAAGGAGATCAATAATCGGCCT
This sequence comes from Oesophagostomum dentatum, assembly GCA_000797555.1. Lineage (NCBI taxonomy): Eukaryota > Metazoa > Nematoda > Chromadorea > Rhabditida > Strongylidae > Oesophagostomum > Oesophagostomum dentatum. Next base: position 56,521 of record KN550393.1, on the reverse strand, counting down.
GATATCTCGTCCTTTTGCCATTTCCAACTTCAAATATTCTGTAAAATAAGCTATCTGGAAGAAGGAATTGCTTATAAGCTTTTTTATACCAATCATATATGTCCACAGCTGCTGCACGGGGCTCAGTAACAAAAACTGGAAGCCAGATGAGGTAATTTCTAGATCTGCGGATCCTTCGTTATCGCTAGTGAAACCAGCAGCTGAGAATAGTTCTCGAGTTGTTGACGAAACAGAATTCATGTTCTTATCGGATGGTAAGGCTAGATACCTGGAAAAAGGTTTCAGTAGAGTAGAAACACTAGTTATTCAGCTACTAACCTTAATATACACTCCCATCGCTCCCCAGCTTTCTTCCCAAGCTCCTTTTCATTCTGTCTTCGTTTAGGATCCACTTCAACGGGACTAATTTTCGTGCACTTTTGTGTGCCAAGCATGATCGCGCGAAGGTACGACTGCCGGAAGGAGGGCTAGAAGGAACACTTTTAAATAAAAGGCATTATAATGAATAGATATTGGTGAAAACATACATGCAAGTTGCCGTTCCCAGTTATAAGACCGAGCTTGACTAGTAATTTTTCGGACGATTCCAGCTCAGAAGATGTGTCGTGGGACATTGCAGGACTACAAATGAACAATATCACGTTGTATACCTTCTTTTCATTCGTCAGAGGCGGCCACCCGTCTACGACAGCAATCTGATTTATGCGGCCAAGCCACTTTCTTACTTTTTGAGGATAGGTTTTGCGAATTTCGTTCTCTTATTGACCACGCAAAGTAAACCAGCAATATGCTTCCCCGGCGGCTTTTTAAACAGTTAATCTTTTGCGGGGCTCCAGCACTAATACCAACGACGTACGCGCGACCGCTGCTATGAATGGTTGTCCACTTCTGCCAAACAAAGAGAGGGTTTGACAGAGCGTTTGCCTTCTAGAACTGAATGACAAAAGCTACCATAATTAAAGGTAAAAAATGGTCTCAAAGCAGTTCCACTTCGAAAACCTTACCTAACGTTGGAGTTCCAGATCATCTTGATCACAACCTGTTGCGCCACATTTGGCAACATACGGAATACAAAAAGGCCTGCGAAAAAATGGAGAAGTTAAACAATAAATCAGGTATTTTTAGCACAAATGGTGTAAGACTCACTGCAGCCTGGCTGCGCATATAAATACGACCTATCCTCATTACTTAATGTGCAGACAAAGTCGAGAAATAGATTACCCGAAGATGTAAAAGTTGTTGCGTTAGCCATATGGCCAATCTAAAAGGTAATGTTGTTTAATGTTTCAGTCTATTTTATGGTGCTTGTCGAGAAACTCAAAAATGGCCAACTCTTAGTAGTTTAGTTTAACCTAATCGGAGACGCGGCAAAGCTAGCGCAGCAAACTCTAGAAACCATGTCAGCAAAACTGGCATTGAATGAGTGACAGTCGGCAGCCGTGCTGATTCAGTTCCGTTAAAATTCTCTAGTAATGATTCAAAAATGTCACCTTTACTAGGCTATAGTGCTTTTCAAAAATATTTAGACACTTTCAGACGGGAGCTCTTCGTCTTTTCCCGCGCTCTCGCTTGGACTATCTTACTGTGTAGTGCGTTCCCCCAGCTCCAGCCAATTCTTGCAATGGTGGCATAAACTAAAGGTGTCCAAATATTTTTGAAAGGGACTATATAACCAGTGATCTTGCGAAAGCGCTTCCGAGATTTCTGATGCACTCCGCATCGACGATGTACCCTTGCGCTTGCCTTCTTCACAGCTAGTGTATGACGCACAGTTTATTCCACAACTGGGGAGGACTTTTAACCTCTCGCTCGTTAGCCTTCGTGCGTCAAATAGACGGTGGAGCATGGATAGGTCGGCTGATTTCCCCCCTCCCCCCTTCTGTCAAGGAGGTAAATTTCTTATGTTTTTTTTTCAATTGTTCTTTAATTTCTAGGTTTGAGAACACAAGAAGCCCAACTTATGCCTAAAATAGCAGTAAACTCAGCTGATCCGCGTCTGTTCTATCATTAACTTGTCTGCATGCATCTTTGAAAGGGCATGATTCAGAATCCATCTCAGTTGTGAAACGGAGGGTAAGCTTTTGCAAATACAAAGAAATAAGTAACTGCAGTACAACGAGTAGAATCTGACAGCAATACAGCAAATTTCAAGAACGTTAACGAATACGTACCGTAAATAGGTTGCACAGCTAGAACGCTCCGCAGCGGTGTTGTCCAGCGAAACGAAAAAATTTTCAACCTTAAAAGCGAGCAATACATATTGAGTGAATAAGCGAAGAAGAAAACCCCTTAGGGATCGATAGATACTCGAATTGAGATCCTATATAGTTGTGAGATAATCACACTTGTTTCATAAAGCAAAAGCGGAAAAGAAAAAACTCTTTATTACTGAAGGCACAGGCGCCAAAGCCACACGTATTCAAGACGTTTGATTAGCACATCCAACAGTGACTGAAGGAACACATATCCATCGACCAAAAAGGAAGATGCAGAGCATGAAAGACTAAGAATAACGCGATAGAATTCTGAATTAGTAACATCTAGTACCCGTTCTATTAAAAGCTTTTGGTTCATTCTTGATTATTTTCATCAGAAATGGAGGAGATTACAGTGAAGAAGCTCAGAAAATGCATAGCCAGCTTTGAGTTTACAGGTTTTAGGTCGAAGAAGGCAAACTGCTGAGATAAGCGGGAAGGGGCTGATTCACAAATTATTCGCAACCACAAAGGCACAAAGCTTCAAATCATTTCGGAGCTGGCTCGCGACCATCTTTGAACTGTGCAAGTCCAACAGTATTAAACAGGAATGTCGTATCTGGATGCTGGCAGAATCTCACACCAAACTCGCGAAGTTCCAGAGACAGCTCCTGAAGAAAAAGGAAAGAAGCTTCAAATGGAAACTGAGACCATAAAGGGACAAACTTAAGTGCGAATCTGAAAGTATATCCTAGAAAAACACTAAACATTCACAACTTACCGAAGCAGATATGCTACCACTTTTCAGCAAGTTCTTCAATGTGATCGCAACAAGTCGCACAACTCGGTTTAGATTTGATGATGGTGTTGCGTCCAAGCAGTACCGAACGCAGTAACGCACGTAATCATTAAGTGGTTCTCGAGGAAGCTCTGGTCGATACTTCAAAAAAAACCGTGGAATGGAAATACATAGTGCGTTTTATTCGCTTCTGCTAACCTGGTAAAGGCGAGTGACCACTTCCATACACTGAACTGTGACATCCATACCCTGTACAATGCGCATAATTCTAAAAATGAAAACATTCATTTCTAGAAAAAACCGACAGTTTTCTCTAAGATTGCATACCTGTTCGCTAGTGTCTGATCAGCAGCCACACAAAGATCGATGACTTCTATAGCAATCTGAAAAACTTAATGTTAGGGTTGATAAGCGCAGAGCAGGTAGTGCGGTGCAATCCAACACGGAAATAAATCCAGAAGTCCTGTACGTACCTTAACATTAAGGTCAATCAAGCGTGACAGCTCTGCATCTGTCATCTGGATAAACTGAACAACGAATTTGTTGTTGTCAGCATTTTCGAGCGATTTCAGCATCTGCTTGGTTTCAGACTGCCTGCAAAATATCATCTAGGAAGGTTTTTTTCAGTATGCTATACCAACCTCCGAGATTAAAAAAAAACTTTCCGGAACGGCAACTGGGTCAAAGCCCCTGACAGACAAAAAAACAGAAAAGATAAAATTTAGGCAAAGTAAAGATGTTTAAGCTACTCAGGTAACCAATTCTATTCATCACAATGAAGGACCACAAAATAGTAATGTAACTAACGTCAACGATTTTCCGTCCAATAGTCTTCTTGTAAACTCCGCCATTTGTTCTTCAGTCAGTTCCTGTGGAGTGGCTGGCTTTGTCAGAGAAGGTGTGGATGGTTTATCTAGAACATAAAGGTAGAAAAATGGAGCATGGAAAATGCACAAATGCAAGGTAATGATATTAAAAGTCAAAGGTCTACCAAATAAAACTCTAAAAAAACGAGACGAAGCAGTGCTGTTGAAAAAATTGTGGAAGAATGTGTAGTTGTGCAACAAACCAACCTGTCGCTTTTTCTTTCGATGGTCCAGCAATTTGGCTGGCGCTTGCAACTCGATTCCTTAGTTCTTCGATATTGTCGCATCCTAACTGAAACAAAAGTATTTTTTTGTTTGACAGCTTAGCGTAGTTCAAAAATATCAAGAGGAGTCTGAGTAAAACCAGAATTTTCTTTTTTATAAGTAAAAAAATAAGATTTAAAAATAAGGGGGGATGTTTTAGTGGCAATGCAATGTGCAAATAATGCAGAAGAAATGTTAACCATTGTCGGCCATACTGGTATTAACTACTGTCATCTCTCTTTGACCAAGATACCCAAGTAGGTGTGGTCTATGAGCTACGCGCGCAGAGTCCGCCAATCTGAGGCTCTTCGTCGGTGGAAAAGAGAGTACTTCCACCTCTATTTTACACCCCTATTTTTTATTATTTTTTTCCGATACTTGAGAGAACATGCTGTCTTAAGAGTAGGGTCAAAATTCTCTCTATCACTGAGGATCACTGAGGTAACAGGTTAGCATTAAAGTAGTCAACTGCTTCCAGGGGGGTAGAGCATTTTTGCCTTCGAAGCAAACTGAATAAATATCTATGAAAAACTATGTGAAAAAATAAAGGTGTCGTAAACAAAAGGTAACATACCTCAATAGGCTGAACAGGATGTAGCGGCGGCAATAACGGTGTCACCTTGAATGGAAGCTGTTTCACTGGTTCAGACGAAATTCGCTGCATAAGCGACGTCAGTAAGGCATCCTGATTCGTGCTTAAAATGTATGCTGTGATAGATGACTAGCTAGATAGAGTAAAATGAATGAGCGAACTCTTGCAAAGCGTTGTCGTCGGGATCAGGATAAGGAAGAACAGCAGGAATCGTCACCATATCTATATGTTCTGGCCAGCGCGCTGACTGTTTTTGGTAGTACTCTTCAGCTTCATTGAAACTGAGATTGGCCTGCACTATATTCAGATTTGAGTAGGCGAAAGCGAAAACACGAAAGAAAACTCACATCATTCATGGATACTCCGGCTGCGAGATCAGCTGCGCTCATGTTAGCAAACTCCGATGTCTTTCCATTCAATATGCGCAATACTATGGATCGCTCTACCCCGACGGGTAATGGGTACGGAACACAAATTTCCTCAACTGCTTTTGATTCAACCTAGGAGGAAATGCTTTGGAAACGCAGTAATTAAAATGGGAGTTATTACTTGAGTCTATATTTCGATTCAAAATGTTGCAAGTAGTATGACGAATAAAATGACTCAATCAACAAAGGAAGACCTTACTAAATTCAAGAAGAAGGACATGAACGGATGACCCAGTATGTCGTCAACACCACCTGGGCTTTTCCTTCGGAGAGCAGGTTCAATGTCGCGAACTCTATAAAGAAGTTAAATAAAGCCGCAAATTCGAAGAAAATTGGTAAAGAGTGAACCTGTAAATCAAGTAAACTGTGACAATTCTGCTCGCTATGTCGTCTGTAGGTGCTAAGTCGTCATAAACGGTAAGAAGAGCCATTCCAACAACAAGAGAACATCGCTCTTTGAAAATCTGAAAAAGAGAAGATGTGTCTAAACGAATACCATGTTTTACTTTGTGGAAATTTACCTCAATGAACTCAGAAGCAACTTTGTTCAACGGTTTCGAGTGACACTTGACTAATCTGGAAAGAACTACTGATTTATAAGACAAACAACTTTAGAAAAGGTAGTCAGAAAAGATAAGCATGGGCAACTGTTTTTTGAAAGTTTCAGTGTAAGCAAGATAGCAAAAATAACCTGATTATGTCCGCTGCGTTCTTCTTTGATAAACCACATCCATCGTCATTTGCAAACTCCACAAGATCGTCGAAATCATCACTTCCAGCTTCTTTTGGTCGTCCTTTCTTCTTTTGAGCTTTCTTTTTCCCACTCATCCATAAAAACAATGTTGAAGAATCATCGGCTTAGTATAATGGTACAACATCAGCACTACTTGCGCACAAAATAAAACAACACAAAGAAAGCCTAGCACAACGAAAAATTAGAGAATAAATGCGAGAAACGAACAGAGGAAGAAATGGATTCACAGAAAAGAGGACAATGTGGTTCTTCCGGTGTATGACAAGAAAGCAGGGTTCAAATTTCCTCAAACTTCCATCGAAAGAACGATGAACAACACTGAATTGAAACAGGAGTTACGCAAAATTCCGTCAAGCGCAGTTGATTATACGTGCTTTTGCACACACCTTGGTGGGAACCACGAACGATTGAAAGCGAGCAGATGAGCTTTGTTGTAAATGTTGTAGTCGGCAGAAAGCCATATATGAGTTTAGTTTATCTGCAACTACTTCGAACAGATGAAACTTTGAATAAATACTCGTATTCGAGTCATTCGAAAAACCGAATGTTCGACCCTGACGCGCTAGTCGTAGTCCAACGACAGAGTAAAAACGTTGCTTGATGCTGGCAGTTTGCACTGTCTGCAGGTGCTAGTTAGACGCCGTCCGCTGGCAGTCCTACAAAAGGACTGTATGTTTCTTTGGTATATTCAAACGAATAAATGGTGTCGCATTTTGCCCTTTTACATTCGCTCTGCATTTAGACGCAGAATTCTCTGACAAAGCATGAGGCGCTTTGAAGTACTCTCTTTTTCGCGGACGAAGGCAAGTGGGGTGGGCGGAGCCAAGCTGTCCAAAATTAGGCCGGTTTCCGTTGTTTTAAAGAGTTTAGAGCGTTGTTTAACTGGGTGCGTGGCCTCGCCCACCTCACTTGCCTTACTTCGCGAAAAAGTGAGTAGGACTATATAGTGGAGCCGACATGAGGTGGCAGTTGGTGCGATTGCACACAATGCCACTCATCCAGGAAGTGAACGGTGCCGGTTGGTCATGGCGCACGGGTGACGACGGAAACGACGAGCATGACGAAAAACACGCATGAAAATGAAAAAAAAAACACGCCGCGAGATCAACTGAGCCATCATCCGTGCGCCATGGCCAACCGGCACTGCCCACTTTATGGATAAGAAACCTTGTGTGCAATCGCACCAACTGCCACCTTGTGTCGACTCCACTGTAGTTTTTGAAGTAAATCTCACGAAAGGCTGCAGCCTTCGCACGGTCAAGTCACTTCAATTAATCATACCTTTGCATAAGGTAAAAAGACACGCAAAAGATGGCTATTCCGGGTGCAGCGATTGTGTCCGAATGTAAAGCTGCCAGAATTGTATCTTTACTAAATATTCACAAAAACGTGCTTGAGTGCATAAGGGTGAACCTTCTGAGGCCATCTGATTCAGATTGGGAACATTTTACAACAGAAAATGATTTTAGATGAGAATATATACAACAGGAAACTGGTACCCAGTTTGAATTGGGAAGCTTCATGCATTCCACCTCAGACTTTCAACATTGGAAACGTGCGTTGTAAAGTTGCGAATTTTCCCACTGTGACTCCTTGTTCTAAATTTTGAGCTGATTAACTCTTAAATATTTCCGGGAAAAGCTAATGGACACAATGCTAGGACACTTGTATGACCTATAGGGGATTTGCCTGACAACTGCGTGCCTACGTGACTTTTGTCACAGCAACAGAGCAAGCACACGTCACACAATTCAGCTCTGTCGATCGAGATCACGGTTCATTACGGTCCATCACGGCGCTGGCACACGCGCAATTGTCAGGTAAATCCCCTCTAGGTATGCTACCGCTACAGGAGCCTAACCATCTGCAGACAAGTCCCACCTATTTTAGTGAAGATTTTGCCCTCATTTCCCACATTTTTTGAAACCTGTTTGGACGCGTGTTATCATTGAAAAGAAAAGAAAACTTAGGATATAAAAGGAAAACAGGAATGCATTTCAAGCATTCTGCATCTCCCGGCAGCCAGCATAGGCTGATGGTCAGTCTCTTCTTCGCCGAAGTCACACTGTTCGCTGGATGGATGTTCGTTGCAGGCTACAACTGTCGTCGTTGATACTGCTGTTGGAGTAAAGAACGATATCGCTCGCAAGTTCGGGCGCCATGAGAAACACTATGTACTTCTGCCCTATCACGAGCAGTTCGCCTGCGAATTGGACGCTCGCCTGAGTCATCTGAAGCATGGCCTCGTAACCGCTGTCCTTGTGAATGAACAGCGTCCAGCCTTGAGGAACTTCATATTCGCTTTGAAAATGTAAGTACATGTGTTTCTGAAGTATTTCCCTGCTTCGGCTCCTCTTCGTAGCCATCTGCCATCAGTCATGTAGCATACTTTTACAGCAGCAAGCGACTGGCGACCATGTCGCAAAGCTGGACAGATCGACTGTGAACCAGCGCAGAGGTTCTACGGACCGATCATCACTTGACCTTGACACCTTCTGAGTTCTTCTACTGAAAGGGTTCCTCAGAAAATGGGTTAGGCTTCAAAAATCTCTATCCAGAAGTTGCTTCTCACGGAGAAAACCGTTTCAGAAAATATGTCGCGCATACTTGCGCGATTTCGCCGATGAGTTGTTTATATCGTCGAGCGCTTACTGCTCAATCCCTATATCGCCTCTAGTGTGAAAAGATGGAGGGTTCCTACGATTCCATGGATGATCAACTGCTGTAGTGTAAAGCTTAGCAAGTGAGCGACGAAGCAGAGAACTCGTCCGTAAAATCGTGTGAGTGCGCGATTTCGCGGACGAGTTGTCTACTTCGTCGCTCACTTTAACTTCGTCGCGACGTAGTACTGGCGCGATCTTTCCCCATCAGAAATGACCGATGGGCGTATGTAGGTTCTTGAACATTAACTCTTTTTTGAGACCGTCTTTCGGAATATACCAAGAACTCGGAAGTCTTCTGAGCGTTGATGCTGCCTCTAATGAGTTCTAACTCTCGGGTGGCCCTTCATTCCCTCTGCGTTCAAGCAGCTACACACTGGCTGATCATAGTGCGAAGCTGACTGAGAACAAAGGCGATTTTGTGACGAGTGTGCACAAAGTGGTTTTATAGGCATATCGCGAGCGGTGGATGCTCTGTGTAAAAGGACTTTCAGACGCTACAGCGAATTTCGTAATGGTTAAGCATAGGCTGCGACGTCGGGGTGTTTGCCGCCGCGAGCTTGCTGCATTTTGCCGTGCTTTCGTACTTTTTTTGCGGCGGCGACCTCGTTTTGCCGCGCAGCGAGCTCGCAGAGCGAACTGCAACGGAATGGTCGGGGTACTATTTTGTCGCGGAGCGGCATATTCTCGTCATAACGGATCTTACCTGATTACTTACTGCTTTACTGTTCGTTTCTGTCAATGACCACTACATATTCATACCGAATGTTTGAAATACTTAGTAGTTGTAACTGTGAGCTCTGAAAGCGCGACGTGGCGCCAGGCGGCAACTTTCGGCCACACCTCCTGGTTGCCGCCGATTTCTCGCTGCAGCGCGGGTCCGAGACCATTCACCGTCATAGAGGCGGAGCCATCGCGCCTTTACCCGAACAACTGATTCAAATTTCAGTTGAAATTCAAATTTGTAGAGGATGAGTTGTCTGCCGCGCGCGAAAGCTACCAATGGCAACTGCGCGTCCTCGCACGATTGACGGTGGATAGTCTCGCACCCCTGCAGCGCTCGCGCTTGTCTGAAAGCTCTTTTAAGCAGCGCCGCGATATATGCTTAACCTTGCGACTTTCGTGTTCGCTACACCCTGAAAGGGCCTTTAGGGCGTTTACAAAAGAATCATTCGGGACGGGAAGTAGAGACTTCCTCCTGTGATAAAACAGGAGATGTTTACTAAAATAAGCATATATCTACTGATATTTACTAGCATATTTGAGAGGAAGAAATCTTTCAGATTTTCCTTACGTTGGCCATGCACATGAGTAGGCGCTCATTGCTGATATGGGTCCCCGTACCCGGACTTTCCGCCTTCAATAACTCTCTTTGCATATCCACACAACAGTGTGAAATCGCCGAGCTCGTCAACTCCAAGTAGGGCTTTAGAAATTGCCGCTACGCGAGAAACAATCTCTTGACCATTTCTGCCACTCCTACCGCGGCAGCGTCGTTGCGTACCAAAATTTGCCCGCAATCGCAAAAAAAAGGATGAAAGCAGTCATTTTAGCGATGGTGCGCCCTGTGCTTAACTGTTGCGTCTTTCGCTTGCGCGGCATTCGGAAAGGACCTTAAGCAGGTCCATTTTTTCTATGAAAGTCACAGTCCTCTCACCTCGCTCGGCTGTCCTCAGTCCCCACCCTTCACGCCAGAAGACCATCAGCATCATCAAGTACTACTCATCAACGTCACCAGCTGATGAGCTCGAACTGGACACGTTCTTAGAGGAGTTGGAGGCAGTGATCCACAACGAGAAGTCCTACAAATTCGTTGTTGGAGACTTGAACGCAAGGATAGGGAGAGCTGCAAAAGCTGAGAACAGGATTGGAAGATTCGGATTAGGACTCCGAAACGAAAATGGCAATCGTCTCGTTGGGCTCTTGTCCGCCGCCCGACTATTTCATGGAAACTCCACCTTCATGAAGAAAGAACATCGCAATTGGACTTGGGAGTCGCCCAATGACACGATTCAATCTCACCAATCGAAGATGGTGTCTACTTAATGCTTACGTAGTCCCATCTGTCTGCGGTGGTTCTGATCACCTCCTTCGAGCAAAGGTACGACTCAACTAGAAGCTGGAGGAGAACACCTGCCATAGCTTGAAGAGGAGGAAGGATGTGGCGTACGACGTAGCCCTGCTTAGGGAGTCGTTATCTCGACACGACTGCTCTGTCGTAGAGGACCCAACGAAGGACTACGCTTTGCTTCTTAAAGGATTGGAAGCCTGCGCAGAATTATGCGATCCGAAAGATCCGCCGGAATGATAATTCATTTTGCATATTAAGCACTATCGGTTTTAATAACGATCGCTCAGTAATGGCGGAGTATGCTTCAACCCTCACCGGTCAGCGCGCGATGGGTAAGCGGGAACGGATGGTGGGGAGGCTCACAGACATACTGTAAGCGGCACAAGCAAATCGCAAACAACTATCAAAACCAGATTGAGAATACGTTCTGACTTACTTACTTAGATACTTATATAGGGAAAGGTTCAAACGTGGATCCCTGAACAGACAAAACGGACAACAATGAAGTTATACTAGTTCCTCCCATAGATCTTAATGTCGTTCAACTTTTCCCGTGTCTTTCATATGAGGAAGTTATAACTGTGGAAAATCGTTTGATAAACGACGATTTTTCAAGGTAAAAGTCTGCCCTTTTCCATTTCTGTGCTGTCATGAAGATGTTGGGGTCTGGCACGGGAGCTGACGAACTGAAGAGATTATTGTAGAATCTCTCCGTCATCGATTCCATCTCACAACGGGAAGATGTTGTAGTTCCGTCCTTTTTCAGCAGTGCAGTCAGCGGGACATGGTGCTTCTGGGGGTCCCTTCGGCATTTCATCAGACTTGTCCGTCCTTGAGCTGTTTCAAAAATCCTTGCTTGCCTCTACCTTCGAAGATCCTCCTGCAATGCTCTTCTGCAGCTGGTGTTCGCCACCATCTGCTCGTTGTGTGATGCCTTTGGATCTAGTCTCAAAGCTTTCCATCCCAGCAGCTCCTTGGTGGCGTTCGAAATGCGTTCCAAAGACAAAAACTCAAAGTATTGCGCCCAAAAGGCCGATGAGACGTCCTGACAAGTTGCGTGGGTGGGTTCCTGGGCTCTCGTGATATGGCCCCGGAGGTTTGTAGGACACTGGTAGAGAGCAGCAGGAGGAGCAGCAGTAGCAACAGGAGTAGCAGCGTGCAAAACGATGACAGAATATGGCAGGATCGAGATGGCATTAAGCAGGAGGTCAGCAGCACTAAGTAGGAGGTCGGTAGGTAGCAGATCTGCAGATCTGCACACCTGTAAAACGCCAGCAGAGGGGAAGAATGCCGGTAGCGATGCGAAAGAGGTCAGTGGTACACTGGACTGCGGGCTAGGTGAGCCCATATTATGTATGCGTTGATCGATGATTAATCGAAGTATACCCAGAAATTCTGCCGACAATTTGATAACAGCTTATTAGCTGATCAGTTTGGATGGATAGCTACTACTCATGACG
>KN550392.1:0-13611 GCA_000797555.1 Oesophagostomum dentatum | reverse complement strand
CATAGAAGTGTTGAAAAGTCTGAAAATTGCCGTAAAATCAAACCGATTTCGGAGCGTTTTTTTTTTCGAAAATGTCTAAAACTGGGGTGAATACAGCTAGAAATAGGAAGATTTCATTTTTTTATAGAGCTGATCTTCAGTCTTATGAGAGACCATTTTGCGCCACTTCTGGAAGTAGAAATAGTCGCCGAAAATGCGCTCGTCTTGATCAGAAGTTTGCGGAGTATCGCTTTTACCTCCTCATTCGCTTAGTTTCGGTTAGAGTTGACCTGTTTTATTGGCAATGATTTGCTCATTTCTATAGTGTCCGAAGAAATCTGGGGTTTTAAAGGCAGCACCCACGGAAAAAAATCGATTTTGAGATTTTTCCATTTTTTATACACCAGCCGCACGAGTTGCCCAAAGCCAATGTAAGAAAGCACAAAAATTAGAACTCACCGAGAAAATGTCGAAAATGTGCCCATCCCTCCTATCCAAGTTATGGGGGTGAATGGACGAGTTCTCCGTGGACTTGCCTATCGAACAAGTACGCTTCGGTATATCTACACCAAATGCAGGTCTCTCTATGGAGGCCTAACAGCAGAAACGGCAAAAATCACCATGTAGGCCCGAAGCGTACTTGTTCGACGCGCAAGTCCACGGAAAACTCGTCCACTCACCCCCATAGCTTGGTTAAGAGGGATGGGCATATTTTCGACATTTTCTTGTTAAGTTCTATCTTTTGTGCTTTTTTACTTTGGCTTTGGGCAACCCATGCAGCTGCTATACAAAAAATTCACAAATCTGAAAATCGATTTTTTCCGTGGGTGCTGCCTTTAATCGTCAAAGTAAATTTTAACCTAACATTAGGGCAGCGGGACTACCATGCGAGATGAATTTGATTTTTTTGATTTCACTTTGTCGAATGGTCCATCTGGGTAAATTTTTACTTCTGAACTGTTTGAACTTCTATGAATTGCGTCAATGGTGTCGTGATGTCTTACCATGCTCGATTCCAGCTTATTACTAGTGTCTGGTTGAATTGCAAGCTAGTTTCCGCATTCTGCTGAACACTGCTTCCTACCATTTTGTCTCAGCCGAACTGCCCAGTTCGTTTCATGATTTCCTCTTCCGAAACAAAATATAATAATTTTCAAATCTAGCGATAAGACACGCATATGTTCATTGCCGCTCTATACAAATAGTTGGCTTAATCTGTAGAGGCCATACATATCTTAGCGGTTTATAGTGGGTTGTAACACAAGCTCGCGGGGTTTTTTTTGCGAAACTTTTTTGGTGAGTATGGTAGGCTGAAGGGTTTGCCATTTCAAAGGCTGTTTGAAGAAGGACGAAATGTATTAATATTCGTCGATATTGATCGACACCGATGGATTTTTGTTTGCAGAAGACCTCATAAGAATAGGTGTTTTTAGTTTGGAAAACAATTTCTGAGCAGCTTTTTTGCCTGCGATGCATTGGTTCGCATTTGGAGCAGTGATTCCAACTGCGTTTGCTGCCATCCAACCTTGGTTAAAAGCGAACGAGAGTAGATGTCGACTTTTCTAGTTTCTGCCTTTCGAGAACTCAACCTCGGAAAACTTAAGCTTTCGTTTCTAAAAAACGGTAAGAAACGTTTACGGCAGTAGGGCAGAAAATTTTATCTATAAAACAATACAGAATTCACCATGTAGTTAGTAAATAGTTTAAAATAAAGGCAAGAGCGGAACTTTAGGAGGTTGTGTCACAAGCCGATTCAGACGTGGATGCTGTATGCTTTCTGATCTCTCCGATAGGATGTTAAATTTGTGATGTAATGCTAGAATTAGTGTTTGAGCTTTATAAACATAGAGGTTTGTATATGTAGTTCGCCGGGGCCAGTATTTATGGCGTATGTTGTTAGTGCAAATTCAAGTACAGAATAAAGATTTGAAAAAATCCCGAAGTTGATCCAACGATAGGATGTCGGCGTGTCTTCGCTAAGAAAGTTTAACTGCGACGCCGCTAATTTTAGTTTAGTGAAGCTTATGACACTTTTTCCTTTAAAATTTCGTTTTTTAAAGCTCTAGGCCTGATTTCAATATCGTTGCGCTACAGATGGTTCGATATTTTGTTAAGTGCGTGAACTGAAGCAAGGGCTGACATCGCCTATTTGTGCCACTGCGCCGATTAGACAAAAAATTTTCGATGGTTTTCGCAAGATTTCTTCGCACGTAGGGATGGATCAGAGTATGTTAAATTTCTCAAAAAGCTTCATCCTTCTTGTTGATGTCAAAAACTAAGTTATCTCTATACTTCATAGTGAAAAAAGTCATTGCCTTCTTGCCTCAGTTCTATTCTTTACGACTTCTTTGGTTCTTTTTCTTCGCATCTGTGAAACTGGCTACGTTCTTTTTTGTGCCATCTATCCTTTCTAATCATTTTTGCGCGTTTCACGCATATAGCATATACTAAATAAGTACTGTATATTGTCGGCTAAGCCCTGACACAAAAATGATGCTGACCAGATGCATGGTAGTCATCATCGAGACGAGAAAGCCAAGGTTTCTTGGCATTATTCGGATATCGCTCATACCCCACAACAAGCTGGAGAAATAGAGTTTGTGGCGGGACCGCGTTGGCAAGATTAGGGAGGAAAAATATAGTGAAACAAGGGAGGACTTTTGGAGAAGACTTAATTTCTCCAAGAAACAGGGCGACTGAAACCATGAAGCGTTACGTAGAAAGTGGAACAGGATAGTAAGATCAAAAAGAAATAATTTATGAAAAAAAATAGTGTGCACGCGTTTATTGGGACATTCGGTAGTTTCATTTATTCCGTTTCGTATTTTCCAGAACTGGAGCATTTTTTTCACTGAGCTTTCTTGATATGCTGAATATCTATGTAGATATTATACTTCGGATATTCGAAGATTTTCTACATTGGAGAAAATTTTCTTCGAATAAATGAATATAGAAGATTTTCACTCGAATTTTTTTTGATTAAGCAAATACTGAATAAATTCATCTGAAGAAATTTTCAAATAAACGAACATCGAATATTTTCATTCGAAGAAAATTTCGAACGAATGAACATCGGATATATTCATTGGATTTTTTTCCTCGAATGAATGAATAGCGAATGAATCCGAAATTGTATTTTTTTTTCGAATGAACGAATATTCGGACCAGAAGTTACTCGAATTTCCGCAAAAACATCGTTTTTCGAGTGAAAGTATTCGAACATTCGGAAAATTTGTCACTTGAATACGTATTTTTCGCATAGATATTCAAATATTCGAATAAATTAGAATACCTACTTTATTTGAAATTCGGAAATTGAAAAAAATTTGAATATGGTGTTTTCACGGTGTTCGAAATTTGAATATTTTCGAAGACGGGTATTCGAAATATTCGAATTTTCGAGTATATTCGAGAAATGGTTTTTCTAAATATTGAAAGTTTGAATATTTTCGAAAACGGGTTCTTGAAATATTCGAATTTTCGAGTGTATTCGAATACTCGATTTTTTGGAAATTTGAAAATTGGATATATTCGAAAACTGCTTTTTTCAAAAATTCGACTATCGAATTTTACACGAATATCACTCAATATTCGAATAGTCGAATGATTCGAATTCGAATATTTATTCGAACTTGCATTTGAACTGTTCATTCGGTCCGAACTTGTAGATATGTACGGAAAATCTTGAGCTTGAATTCAATATCTTGCATTTCGAATGATCTTTGATTAAAATTAGGCGTATTTTCTGGCATCATAAGTCTTGGTAAGCAAAAACTGATTTCTTTGCTGTACTGGATTTCTTCAGTGAGGCAGCCTTTTATACATAAAAAGGTATAATAGTTTATTATTACTGAAACAACTCGCAAAGTTAGCTGCTGGGATTAGAGTTATTTCCGTCGCTTTCTTCTTGCTTTGTACATAGCTGCCTTCTCCCCATTTTCATTTAGCGGGCATGAAAAGAAAATCGGAAATTTTGTTTGGCCGTTAGGTTTCCCCTCAACCTGTACTACGTATAACTAGAAATTTCGCTGATTCACTGTTGTTCAAGTGTGAAATTAGAATTCTTTGAACGTATCTATCCAATACGACGAAGGAACGCTGTTCTGCAGAATACGTAATGTGATAACTAATGAGAACAGGGCGATGCGAACACCATTCATTTTTTAAACCCTTATTAGGGTTTGCTTTTTCGCGGTGAACCTATGATAGCCTAATTTGGAAGACTGAATTATGTATATTTTCGATATAGCTCTAGTCTGATCTTGTAATAAGACTGCTAAGTTTGTTGGTCGCGGCCAAAAGTGAGACTATACCATAGCTTACAGGAAAAGATAGGAACTCAAGAAAATTCTTGCCAGCAAACTTTATAGGCAAGATTTGCGAAATTTAGCGTGGAAGGATAGACTATTTAGCTCCATACGAACAAGAATATCAAGGCACAAGGAACTTTACTCTGCTCACTTTCGAAAGAAAAGAAAACTTGCCGTTTCCTTCAAGACTAAAGTAACATACTTCGAGGGCAAATTTTTCTATTTAGAGTGAAAGTAAATATAGCTGATGCGAAATGTTTTGACAGAACGTGTGGAAAGTAATAAAGCTAACCCCAGAAAATGCTAACTTTTTCGATACACGTCTTAGAAGGTTCGGCTTTAAAAACCTTGTCTAACTTTACATCTTCTATATTCCTTTGTGGCATGTTCCACGTATAATATTGGTCAGAAATATTTGGACAAAATTAAAAGTTATCATTATATTTCAAGTGAGATTTGACTAACTGAACAAATCATGCATATGCAATAGGTATTTAAGCTAATCCAAGAAAATTGAGCGAAATTTTGCGACATCATAACTCCGAGTAACAAAAACGTATGCCTTCGCCCTTCAGGAGTTTTCTCTAATTACGCCAAAATCCGCGAATGGTACTGGTTCCGTTCGTTATCATTCCACCAGCTGTATACCCTTCCCTGCTTAGACTAAGACTGTTTAAGAGCAGAATTATGGCCGTCTTGACATATATTAGCTACTCTGTTCGAAGTTCATTTCCATATCTTATGAAAAATAGATTTCTAAAGCTTGCTTTACTCTATTTTAGATGCTTTTGCACATTCTTAACAGTCGTTTATGAAAAGTTATGAAAATCAGGCATGAAAAACTTGCATTTTATGGGGAAGATCTTCAAGTGCGAGAAAACAGCTATGTTTTGCATGAATGTTTCTTCTTGAGGCGAAATAAATTTTTAAACCCAAATCACAGCGAACTGCCTTTGTTTACGGAAATATGGCGGAAGAAAATTTGTCCGGGCACTTTTGACCTCTACGCATGCTGCGGCTCGTTTCATTGGTTATTTATTCACGGGGAACTTGCACTATAAATTTTTTTATCTCCTTTTAACTAGGATCAAAATCAGGCTGCTGATGGACGTACTGCTGAACATTAAATGAGCATAAGCGCCTTCGAAGTTTGTGATATTTCTGTTGGGACAATTACGTACCTGATGAGGTAGTGGCCCCCTCGTCGATTGTTCTCCCTCCCCCCTCCAGAATTGTTCCCCAGTACTAAGCCACATCGAAGCGGTGGTACTCTGAGGCCACATTTCGCTGGCGCGGTAAAATGCGACCGGTCAGGTGAAAGCACACGTCGTCGACTGGAGAAACTCGTTCCTGGTAGCCTCGGTCGAAATCGGTTTGATCGATATTCTAGCGCTAGATGAAATCCACGAGAAGAGGAAGCTGACCGCTCTCTTTTCTTTTGCCTTGTTTTCCTTATGTTGCTAAGCCGAACGTATGGTTCCCTAATATTCGCTCATTAACTTACTCATGATTTGCAAAAATTCTGTTTTCTCCATATACGTATTTCTACTATTTTCATTGGTTTGATCTGCTCAAGTGTTTTATTTCCTCCACTAAATGCCTGGATTTTTTCCAGAAATGAGCGAGGTAAATGGGAGTACCCCGCTCTATCCAGAGCTCCACGTAGTAGAAAAACCGAACTCGTCCACGAAGCCCTTCATGGATCACGGACCTGAAGACCTGGCATTGGTTATGAAGGCGAACGATTTCGCCGCTCGTAGACATCGATTCCAGAAACGGAAAGATCTGCAGGGCACACCTTACATCAATCATCCAATCGGTAAATGCTCTTGGAGAGTTCTCATTCTAAAACCTTTATCCTTATCGTTTGCTCATCTGCTGGAGTGCCTTGAATTATGGAAGATTTTAAGTTTTGCACTTATTCTTTTGGTTCTAGAGACTTTGCTAGCGTTAACAAACTCCCTGCAGTTCGCCCAGTTTTAATTGCTTTTTTGTTCTATTCTACTGAAAAAGTCTTTATACTCATTCTTTGAGAACTTTGATTTGGTTACATTTAACTAGAATAATTTGCATGGTCTAAAACCTTGGAATATTAAATCGACGAAATATGATTATAGCATTGGTTTTTCTTTTTGAACGATCCATATTTGCTATCACAGTTAAGCTGAATCTTTGGTTGGTTACAGCATAGAAATTGCTGCAAGTTTAACGATGAAATTCCGCCAACTCGGCATTAACATATCTTACGAATTTTACAAAACTTCAATTTTGGACCAGTTCCCTGCGAAGATTAATTAGCTCATTCACAAGAAAGCACAGATTTACAATCGCTCGCCAACAAGAACTAGCTGGAATGGAGTTTTCCTGTGTGATTTTTTCTTTGTAAATCTTTATTTAAAGTTTGATAATCAATGGATAAGTTTTGTTGCAGTTATAGGCATCCCTCGGCTGCTTTTTTTAAACTAAAACCACGAGCAAAATATTGAAGAAAAGTTCAAAATGTAGCTTCTCTTTCGTAGTTTATGAAGAAGAAGACACCGGAGTCACTTCGCTTCCTACATTATTTATTATGATGAAAATGATTTAAAAAATTAAAATTTAATGAAGACATTTCTGAAAAGGAATTTCTCATATGAAGAGTGTAAAGATTTCAAAAGAGAAAGACAAGAGACGTTATTAATATGCACAGCACCGCTCATAATTTGGAACAGGTGTAAAGGAAGCCATCCCAATCCATTGCGAAGGAAAAAATCCGTCATGGGCAGTCTCAAGCATGTAACTTTCACTCAAATGGATGTTTCTTTAGTCGTAAGAGAGATTCTGACGGACCAGCATCAAGGCAAACTACCCAAATATTGTTGTGCCAAATTTATGCAGACTGGTGCTAAAAGTGCTAAAAATTACGTCTTTCCAATTTATGTTGCAGGAGACTGTTGAAAGAGCTTAATAAAAATTTCAACAGGTGTAAGTCTCGTTTTACATCATTGGCGAAAAATGTGCAAAAAATCCCCGTTTTGACCAAATTTTCTCTTCGAAAATGCCGACGCGAGATTGTTTGTGAGATAGAACTTGCAAAAAAAGGGTTAAAGCATACCACCAGGATGATCACATTTGGGTTTATTAGAATCCATCTTCGAACTGAAAAAAAGTGTCAGTCTTTGAACAAGTTGTAAGTATAGGACGGTCTTCGACGGACTTGTTCGTCGAATGTAACAGCGACGGTTTTAACCGCCTTTTCCATACAAAATATGGTAGTCTTGGTTTGCTCTCTAAGAATCTCCAATGGGATCGACCGAACTATTGAACTCAATTCCTGGTAGTAACACTGTAAGGATCCTAGTTTTAGATCAAATTGGGCATTTCTACTGAATTTTAGATTTAAAAAAAACTAATGCGCGAATGATAACAGCATCAGCTAATTTTTGAAAAAAAAACATAAGATGCATCCATAGACAGTGTTTATGCATACCCTTTAGGAGTGGCATACATCCTGACAAACGAGGCAGAGGTGTACGATGCAGCCACACTAGCAGCTGCCCTTCTTCATGACACTGTCGAGGACACCAAGACCACGTTGGAAGAGATTAAAGAGCAGTTTGGACAGGAAGTGCTGCTATCGCTCTTCGCTCTTATTTCTGTGGTCTTTTTCGCCCTCTCTATTAAAGTTCCATATTTCAGGTGCACGATATTGTAAAAGAGTGCACTGATGACAAGTCTCTGCCAAAAGATGCTAGGAAAAAGGCACAGATTGAAAATGCGCCGAAGCATTCTCACAAGGTAGAGTGCTTTTTCCAGTGAAGTATTAGTTGTTTGTTGTTCTGAACGTTGTTCAAAGTCTACAACATCGTCATTTGAAACCTGAGTGTTAAAAAAATGCAATATCTGAGAACAGGAAGCATCTGAAATCAAGTAGCCATCTGTTATCCCCGGGGTCCGCGCGATGCGAACCAAATCGCGCTCGCGAGGTGTCCAACTTGAGGTGGACCCGTACAAAAATGGCATGTGACTACTTAAAACACGCTACCTATTCAAATGCACAAGTACTTTGTGCAGTCGCGTGCCATTTTTGTACGATTAAACCTCAATTTGCACACCTCGCGCACGTGATTCGGTCGCATCGCCCGGAGTATACCCCGGGCTTTTATGCAGGAAGAAAACTTGGAATTTACATGAAACTAAGCCTCTTTTACCAGAAAAACTAGTTTTAGAAAACATGTTTAAGAGCTATTTGAGTTTCCTACATAAATTATTACATCTTTTGATGATGAGACTTTTCCTCGTACATAGGGAAGAATTCCCGTTTGAACCTCGACCACAAGACTTTTCAGGAAACACCTGAGAGATTTTGCTATGAGACCATATTAGAAACTGTATATTCATCCTTTTTGAGGAAATCATGTGAAGCCGACGGCTTCCGACGGTCTTTTCCTGCGCAAACGCTTCTTTTTGCAATAATTATCAGCGGTACTGCACAACCATCGTAATTTATACGTTCTTCCATATAGCAGTGAGGCAGGTTCGGCAGTACACTCTAATTTGAGTTTTTTCTGCGGCATCTTCATATATTTTTTCGCAGACTTGCATGCGAACTCTTCTTTTAAAATTTGTTCTACACCTTCTTTTTAGGAATCATCTTTTGAAGATCTGGCCTAGTAAATACAAATGTGTTATTACGCGCTCTGCGATAGTTCTTTGTACATCTAAGAACATGGTTAAAACTCTGAATCATAAGCGATTTCTAGCGTAGGGTTGCTTAAATTGAATCGAAATTGACGAATGACTCTAGTTTCTTTTCGAAAATAAGCTACTTGGTAATATATTCGACTTTCTTTCTATGCCACAGGTTGATATAAAGACTCTCTTTATTGCCTTAGTTTCGGCCTTTATGCCGTCCTCAGAAGCCTGAAAGTAAGTCAGTTCACGTTTATTTGCGTTCATAACGACCAAGCATATCACCACGTTGGTGCATTCAGTTTGTCTAAGTTGGAAGCCCCTAAGGCTCAGAGACGTCTGCAAACTCACGAGTGTCCACGCGAAAACGTAGCGTAGCGGTTGGCTAAACGCTGAGGAATGATCGTCAAAGTAGATGAGTGAGAATTAAGCAATGTGACTGCAGTTAGAATGCTTAAGTATTACTGGACAATCTTACAGCTTACATGATCTCAAAAATGGCAGCAGATCACTCGTTATAGACACATGCTCGTTACGGCAGTTCATTCTACCTATCAGGGAGGTCACCTTAGCGTTGTGTTGATCTGCAAAGGTGAATTAGTAATGCCCTCTTCACTAACACATCAAAATATCGAGACCCGAAAGATTGATACATACAGTTACGTACAGTTTGTACGAGTTACAGGGGTTCAAAATTAGCAAAGCACACTGTGACACACACTGTGACATGTAGCAGCGAAAATTACTGATAAAGTGGCTGTTAGTTACTGTGAGAACGTTCTGTGCACAAAAAAAACCAAAGCCTGTTTCAATCCAAGGGTTGGTATTAGGGGCACGAATCTTTTCTATATGGGTTAGCAGCCAATTTAATAGTAGTCTTTGTCATTATGAGATACTGCAATCCGAGGACCATAGATTCCTCCATAATTCTTCCGTATCTATCGTTCGGATCTAGATTTTCTGGTTTGGTAGTAAGGATGGAATGAGCAATTCGCAATGTGTACCACTTTCGCAGACAACACTACGCTAAGGCGACCTTCCTCGTTAATAGTATAACTGGAGTTCTTAGCTTATGTCCCTTTACTCGACTTTTCGACTATCAAGAGAGGTCAGCGAGTGTTGCGCATATTTTTCTGGAAGATTATCGTGTTGTGTTAGTGGTGTTCTTTAACTTCATCAGCGAAGATACGTGTTTTTTATTGCCGCAACCATCCTGACATAGCGAATAGTCAACTTTGCTCAGCGAAGCACTCGTTCGAAGGTCACTGTGGAAACAATGGGTCAACAAGTTGTCGTCGCAGCCTTTTTCAATGATCTCCACTAAGGCTCAAAGATCTCGTCCTTGCTGCTTGATGTCTTCTAAGCAACATGACCTTGTTATTTGATTTTATCTAGCGTTGGCTGTGGAAAGAACGCTGTGAGCATTGTTCCCAAAATAGAAACTCGACAAAGGTCATTCCTCAGTTTCATCGTCTGGTCCTTTGATCGCGACGTTTCCTTGCAAATAGAAGTGTTGCATGCCCCATTAACGCAGAGAAAATGGGAACGGCAGAGCCGGCGACGTCAGTTTTTCTAAGGATTACAGTTTAGGCGAAACTCGTCCATCTGGCCGACAAGCTCTATAATTTGCGAGATTTGGAGCGGGCGACACCGATGGGATGGGATCGCCGGAGAGTTAAGGAGTACTTCAAGTGGTCCAAGGAGGTACGAGCCGTTTTTAATTTTTCTGGAATAATTAGACTCCAACTATCGTTAAGGTGATTGCTGGAATGAAAGGAACCAATGAGAACCTCGAAATGTTGCTGGACGACATCATAAACAAGCATATAGCCTAACTGTTGATTAAATATGTAATAAAGCATGGAAAGTCGATTAAGAGTCCAAAGCATTTCCGCTCCTTTCTTCTCGAGAGTGTCACCTCTCCCCTCCTAATTTTTTAGTTTTGTGAGGGTGGTCGTCCTGACCACTCACAATGCAGTACCTTTTCACCTCTGCGACATTCCTCGCACGTATAGTTGAGCTGACCATAAATATATTTATTGATGTAGGACTGCGGATCTAGACACATTCCATTTTGCTATGTTTGGAAGCTGTGATACTTTGCACTGCCAATGTCTAATAAATATTGTAACTGGATACTTCCACTTTATTAGGGACATTTTTTTTCAGAAGAGTAGGACCGATGGAAGCTTTCGAAGAAATTCATTTTACGGATGACATCATTTTCTTTTTGGGAAGTCCCGCTGAAGCCAGGGCACCGAGGAATTTGAAAGGAGCATGGTAGAGATTTGTGCTGTGAATAAATCGCAACGAGAACCAGTTCTTGAGGAATGCCTGCAGCAAAGGGGAAAGGACTGAAATGGAGGGTTGTTGCACTGGTCTTCTGAAGCACAACCAACGAACTAAAGTACCAAGCTGGTCTTCGCAGTTCTGATCTCAGGAGGTGTCCCTCTTCTGACACTGTGGAATACGTATCGAAGGCAAAACACCGATGGGTCGCTCATATCATAAGAAGGACTGACGACAGATGAAAGAAAATAACTTTGGAATGGATATCTCGAAGAGCCAAATGCCTTCGAGGTAGAAGCTGAAAGAGGTATCAGCCGAGTACGGTTCAGGGAGAAGGATTGGAATCCTGTTGACAGCTCCAAGCGCACGATCCGCCATAATATCACGACGGCAGCGAGAGGATTGAATAAATGCTGGGGCATGGATGAATTACGAAGGCAGATCGTCTGAGTATCTGAGTAAGTACAGCGCGCTTTCCACGGTATCGTTAATTGCAGTGGTAATTGTTACAACCCGTTCCTTTGTATAGGGCTCCACGTACTGGTATGCCGTCTCGGTATCCCTATGATTAGAGGGATCTGCACATAGTGAAAAGTGGTCGCGACTCCTTGTTTTCGGCTGACTTTGCCGTCGCCAGCGAAGACAGGTCGCTGGCGACGCCCGCGCCATCAAACGGGCTTCTTCTGCCTCGCAGCCACACTGCTGAGCCCCGTGACCGACCGATTTTACTTCTTCTTCTGTGCAACGGTTTTGCTTGATATCTAGTATGGACATGTACCAAAGCTGACCACGTTGTTCTTCCTATTTGGTTTCGTTTAGTACTCTCACAACATGATCTTACTATGTTTTTCTTTTCAATGTAGTTTGTTTAAATAAGGCTTTCATAAAATTACATTTAAAATCATAAGAATTCGATACTCCTGCCGAAAATATGTATGATAGAGATTCACCAGCTACCAAAAGATCCTGACACCACATTTGGCACGGTCGCTTCCAGCTATGTAGCTGTCCTGGATGTTATTCACAAGGAAATCGTAGAAATTAGCGGGCACTGCTCTCTCCTGTGATAGTCATTTCTACCATTGCCTTCTCATGCAAGTCTTCTTCGCTCAAAAACTTCCCATGGTTGTTTAGAAACCCTCCCCAGTGATCTGGCTCTTCAGAGGAGTTAGAGGAGTTAAGTAAAGACTCTTTTGGACTAAAATTGATCTGTTCTGCCTATGTATTAACTGCGACCGCCATGGTTGTTCGATGCTACGATGATGGGTCCTTAGCGTCTTACTGTCAAAGATGGGGTTGATGACATTCGGACAAGCATTCTTGTCCAAGTTGCACCTATTTAGTGAACTGCTGCAGTTTGCATGAGATTGCTGAGTCAAATCAATCAACCAATCAGTCAGGAAGCAGCACCACAACTTTGCGGTGCACCGCAGACTTGGTGGGACGCTCGGTACGTTCAGCTGCTATACGGAGCTTGCTGACTCTAGCCCAGATGAATTGAATGCGCTGCGGCGAGGAGATGTTTGACGGCAGAATGTAGGCGAGTAATAACACCTGAGCTACTTTCAGGCCTCTGAGGAAGACGTTATTGTCAAAACGTTAGGCGAATAGAGTCGTCCCTATAACAACCTCGCAGGCGAAACAGAAGTAGATATTAACGCTGATGTCAAATGTCACACGCCCCACCCTTGACGGTATGACTCTGCGAACCCTGCGATGATCGTTACTAATATTTTATTCAAAATGTATTCTTTCTAATTTTAATGTTACTTGCTACCGTACTCAAACAGTATAACAGCACCTTCATAATTCTTATCCTGTTTTTTGCAGCATAAATCTATTGTAGGAGGTTAATGCATCACTGTCGGATTTAGTATAGTACTAAGAGCTACGAAAGGACATGAGGAATATTGCTGCACTAACTTTCCTCACAATTCTAAACGCATGTTATTCCTAGCAAAGTGCAGAAAAATGGAATTGAGAAGATGAGAAAGCATAATTAATTTAGAGACTTCGGGAGAGCAGATTTTTAAGGTCAGTAATAGGGACTCAAGTCCATCGCTTTGGCAAAAATTGGCTTCTTCAGTATTTTTTTAACCCGTTCCGATTGACCATCTCAGTCTACTCTGAAAAAAAGTTTCTGAAGTTTTAAACAGAGAGGACAAACTTCTGCAGAAAAACCCAGTAATTTATACGGCATACTTTTCGCTCTTAGAGCGAGTAGTCAAACTTTAAAAATTCCTAATTTTCGTATGGTTATCATTCCCTTTCCTTACTGGCGGAATGTACAGAAGAAATTCGGATAATATTTAATCGTTTTCCAGAAAGCTCCAGTCAGCCAACTTCATGCACCAGCGCGTCC
>KN550391.1:4568-15334 GCA_000797555.1 Oesophagostomum dentatum | reverse complement strand
GTGTGTGATACTTCCCTAGCTAGCTGATAAACGCCGATGATCAGAGTGTATGATTCCACAATTTTTTGTACGAGCGAAGGAAGACATAAGTAGAATACGCAAAAAGGAGCGACGTTGTCGTCACCGCATCGTTTTTGCAAGCAACGGTACCGCTATTGCGTGTTTCTTCTGTTCATAATGCAGAGGCAGCGCCCATCGCATGAGCGGTCGCGTGTGCGCAGTTGGTATTAGCGCTCAAGCCCGACAAAAGCATTAAATATTTCTGAATTGCAGCACATGTCTCGGTTGGTCTACAAGAGAACGAAAATCACAAAAGCTCTGATCAAAAAACAAGAAAAAAGGGTGGTCACATAAATCATACGTGCATGTGCCGCTTCTGAGATTGAAGCGTGGCCGTGTGTCGAACTACTAAAGGGTAGGTAAAATTTTCTGATATCCGATAAAAACACTCCTTACAAGGGAAGGTTTTGACCTCAAAATCGAACTTCGAAACGAGTCTTATATGGTGTTGTAGCAAATTTGATGGCGATTCAGAATCGGTATTTTGTTTGCTGAGAACCTCCTTGATGCCGGCTGCAACTCCCGAAAATCGGTCGTAGACTAAAGGAAGAAGGTACTAGCATGTCACGATACTTTGCTTCAGCACTTCAGATAACCCCTCTGCGAAGTTTTAGCGCAAAGCTAGAATTCCGATTTTTCCGGTCCCTACCGTACACTATCCCTACTGTGAAAATGCGTCGTATTCGTTGGGCTTCGTACAAAGTCAGAACATGTGCGGTGGTCTACACTAATAATGGAACAGTTAGTGGTAACACTGCGTTGTCCATCTCGAGTCTTTTACGCCACCAGTGCCTTTTTTCTTCACTCTACGGCCGATTTTCGGGAGTCGCGGCCGGCTTCTGGTAGGCCCGTAGCAAAAACAGAGTAGGGATTTTGAATCGCCATCAAATTTGATGCAAAACCATATAAGTCTCGTTTTGAAGTTCGACCTTAAGGTCAAAACCATTCCCTGATAGTCTTTTATGTTTCAAACTCCACGATTAATGGATTAAGCGGCTATTTTAGAGATAACAACCTTACCAAACTGCGTATACATTTCGTCGTGCAAAGTACATTAGCGAGCCAGCGAAAAGAAGCGAGACCAACGATCCCACAAACAAACCGGCAAACATCATTATAATCACCCATCCTTTCCTGCCCCTTACGACACTTGTAGCATCTAAATTAGCATCTAACTATAGCATCACAGCGACTGGTTTTGATCGATTCACCTGCGCCTGTGAGATGAGCCTCTACTTTTGGTGTTGTGGTTTTTGCTGCCACAGCTGAAACATTTGGCGTCGGCTTCTCCTAAAAGACCCTTTCTTCATGCTTTCTTGCAGTCGTACTGAATTTCGATAAACTTACCGTCGCTGCTGTGCCCAACGTTTCCCTAATCGCCGCTTCGCCATAGCTAAACTTAGAGCCCTCGCTAATGCTTACGGCTGAGACATCTTCTTCACCAATTGGATATACGATTCCATTTAGCTCCCCCTAAAATGCCTCTATTTCAAGCGCATACGTGTTCTCAGACTATAAGGTAATCAACTCACAAGATTTTTGATTCCTTTACCCTTGACTAAACAATTGAAATGCGAGAAATATAAAATTATATGGCCGTCATGATTGGTATTCTGGCTAGAAATTACCATTTCACGTCCAACGGACCAGATAACAAACTAAAATGTTAATAGATCGTAATTCCATCAATGACGTATAGAAGAACCACTGCTCCTGGGTGCACCCGCTCGTGATTGTTTCACCAAAATTCGTAATTTCCTATCAACACTTATAAAAAGATGTAGGTAGTGATAAACCCGATAAGCTGTCTCGTCAGGTACATAAGCAAATTCCTTAACAGCCAAGAGCGGACTGCTGGATGGTAGTAAATCCCTCGACCGAATGAAGTGCTGCTTGATTTATACGATCTTCTAAAAAAGCTAGCCGGTAGATGATTGCCTTAGTCAACGCCAGAACAATAGCTTCAAACGGTGAGTAAGGGTGTCTAGGGCCAATTTTTCTCAGACTGTCTGCTGAGAGTATGTTGGAGTCACTGGTGAAAATACGAGTGCAAAAAAACTTCTGACTGAGCATCGCCAGTAACGACATCAGAGCGCGAATGACGCTAGAACCCCATTGTGTAGTAATGAATGAATCTTCCCTTTGTCAATGTTGTCTCACGCTTTCGGGGACATCCCAAGTCTTGATCCTGGCTTTTCCGTACAAAATGTACGTTTCGCATGCTTCGAAAAAGAACAACGATTAAGCATAACAGAAATGAGCTGAACTTGCGAAGGAAGTTTCGGTGCATGCTGATCCCGATGAGATTGATCGTGAGACCAATCTATTATACATCTAGACCATTACTGCTGACCACGCATTCTCATTTTCCAATGGCAACGTCAGGACGCATGTAAACCCCGTCTTCATAGTATACTGTCTTTTTCGCGAACTATGACTAGTGAAGTGGCCGGGGCCAGGCACCTAACAAGGGAAGGCTTTGACCTTAAAATTGAATTTCGAAACGAGACCTATATGGTTTTGTAGCAAATTTGATGGCGATTCAGCGTCCGCACTTTGTTTTTGCTGCCCACCTACCTGAAGCCGACCGCGACCTCCCGAACACCGGCCGTAGAGTAAAGAAAGAAGGCATGGGTGGCGTAAAAGACTCGAAGTGGACAACACAGTGCTACCACTAGCTCTGGGTTACTAATGTAGGCTACCACACAGATTCTCAGCCACCCCCTTTTGGTACAGAGCGCTGCAAATATCGAAATATATTTCACAGTAGGGGTACCACCACAGTAGGCACCGAAAAACTCGAAAATTTTATTTTTCGCTAAAACTTCGTGTAGAAGGGTTATTTGAGGTGCTGAGTCCAAAAATCACGTTTATTTGGCACGATAACATCTGAAACGGCGAATAAGCCCACTGCTTTGGGTTCGAGCCTGTTCCGAGATTTTGAACTGTCGGGTAAATCCCACCCTTGCCCTAGGTTAAACGGGTTGTCATGTCGAGTAGGAGCGATTGTTGGAGTCAGCACCTCAGATAACCCCTCTAAGCGAAAAATAAAATTTTCGATTTTTCCGCTCCATATCGCGGTGGTACTAGACATACGACTCGAGGATTTTCGAGTAATCGCAAAAATCAAATTATTAAAGTTATAAGCTCGACTTATTTAAATCTATGGGTAGCATTCGAATCCCTGCGAACTGCTCTTTCTACTCGTACTGGGGTGAGAATTGCTGTTAGCTTTGATTCGAGATATGCTGCTTTATTCGAAAATTCGAATAATTCGAGTTGAGCGCCTGTTTTTTTTCTTCAAAAATTAATTACATCTGTAATCCTCTGCGAGGAAATTATCAAAGTTATACAACATATTGTTGCTCGGATTGAGCATAATCAAAACATCTTTGTTGGTCCATATTCTTAAGTCTTGTTCTTCCGAAGTAACCGCCGATTCGAAATTATTCGAAATTTTTCGAGTCGTATCTCTAGGTGGTACCCCTACTGTGAAATATGCGTTGATATTCGCAGCGCTCTGTACGAAGAGGGGGTGGCTCAGTATGTCTGTGCTAGCCTACACTAGTAATGCAGTAGCTAGTGGTAATACTGTGTTGCCCATTCCGAATCTTTTACGCCACCAGTACTTTCTTTCCTAACTCTAGGGCCGATTTTCGGTAGGTCGGGGCCGGCTTCAGGTAGGTCGGCAGCAAAAACAAAGTATGGATTCGTAATCGCCATCAAATTTGTTACAAAACCATATAAGTCCCTTTTCGAGGTTCGATTTTAAGATCAAAACCTTCCCTTGTAAGGGGATGCTGGACGTGTTGAAACAGGTTAAAACACGGAGAACTATGGTAATGCTGATCTTTTTTTCATGTCGACATGTTTATTTGCTTTTCAAGTTGCTTCGGACTCCCTTTATAGTCCAGAGCAAGTTTGGCTCCGCCCACCTCACTAGTCATAGTCTGCGAAAAAGATAGTACGTTTATACTAGTGGAACAGTGCCGCTTCACTGGCATCAACGACATCGTCTTGAGGTTCTGCTATACCTGCAGTGGCTGGGTCGCAAAATTTAAGCATTCCAGGCCATGTCGAGAATCAGCGGTAAGGGCCTATTTATACCTCGACGGATCCAGTTGATAACCGGGTGACCTCAGCGTGCCAAATTTATGACTGCGAATGATCGCCAGTGAGTTTACGAAACATTTTGTGCATCTTACCACTTCACTGTTGTCTCCCACCCCCTCCATTCATCTAGTTGGGCATTGCTTCTCTTGAGGCATGTTTGCTCACAAAAAGCACTGCTCAACTTTACATACTCTATGCATGAGTTAGGCCAAATCGATCGAAGATCCTCGATAACTTTTAGTTTGGCAAACTCTGTCGAGCATCAGCCGTAATCCCATGGTTCCTATATGCGCGACAGGACAGAAAAGGCGAATCATATGCTCCGATTTCAGCAAAATTGGTCGCGAACATGTTGTTAGTAGCGAGCGCAGATCGCATCATTACCACGGATATATCTGCTTCCCAGATTCAGGACTTTTTCAATATCCTAGTTAATAACCTCTGTGCAGAACGCGGAATCCTCAAATACATCAAACAGCTCATACAGTGGAAAACGTCGGTGACTGTTACGGTTGATGCAGAAGGGGTCAAAAGAGTTACGTCAATCACTGATTGTCTAAATGTTCACTGCATTCATAAAGAACGAAAACGAGCTAAAGAAGTGGAGAAGATGCATTGGTTGGAAATGTTCTGGGGAAGTTTGCCATACTCATTGATGATATGGCTGACATATGCTAAACAGTTTGCATGACTGCTGACAAGTTCGCCGAAGCGATGCCGAAAAGGCTTACGCATTCTGCGCGCACGGTATTTTTTCATGACCAGCGCTATAATACCTGAACAACACGAAATTTGAAGCAGTAGCAAATGCTATTTTTCAAAATGAAAACCTGAAGCAGTGCTCGAAAATTCAGTGCATGGACACCTCGATGACCTTTGCGAAAGCTTTTCATCATACCCACCGGCGAATCAGTGCCGCGTCAGTTCTTGCATGTCCCGATTTGTTAGAGGATGCTAACGTTATCATAATCGGTCGATTCTCTCTGCTATAGTGCTTCGAAGTTTAACCATACTCTATCCCCTATCTTACGAGAAAAGCCATTAAAGCGATCCTCACGTTTGCAAATGAGATGTACATCAATGAAAAAGCTTAGAGCTGGGGGTATACATGACACGCATATGCGTACGTTTCTATCTAATTTTATTTTGTAGAAAACGCCGTTAATAGCTATGATATAGAAGCCTTGAGTTTTGAGATTTTTGGGCTATACTACTTGCATTTTAACAGTAACAACGCTGCTGCTCTACTGTTATCGACGACTACATGTTGTGTTGAATGGTTGCTGGTCATCAGCGACGACGGTCGATGCGTATCAACGAATTCGGCCTTTATCGTCCAATCACGAGGTGAAGACGTCGAGATAGGAAAAGGGCATTTTGTATCAAATAAAATTAAATAGGAAAGTCCGCATATGCATTTTATAGATACCCCTGTATTAATCTTTTCATTGGTATATATACATCTCATCTCCAAACATGGGGATCGCATAGGAATTAGTGTCCAATATGTACAATGTACAGTTACAACACTTGTTGAACGAATAATTCTTCCATTGGCAGGCACAGCCCCGTTTGGAAACCGTTCTCATGATGTTGGCATGAACGGAACCACACCGTCCTGCTAGCTCCAGCGATATAAGTAAAACTGCTTAAAAAACGTCGAAGAAGGCCTTTTTGAAGAGTTGAAGGGGCCAAAATGGGCGGAGATTCTCCAATATTTTCTACTGTTGACAAAATTCCTGACGAGGTGTTACATTACACGTGTTAGCGCAAATGCTGTCGCGTTCTCCACGTTGACACATGTAAGCTCCTAACCAGGGAAGGGTAAATAGTTGGTGGAACGAGAATGAACGGGACCGATACCATTCGATAGATGCTGGCGTGACTAGAAAACCCCTAAAGTGCGAAGGCGTAAGTTTTTGTTTACCCGGAGTTATGATGTCGCAAACGTCACTTAATTTTCTATGGAAAATACAAAAAATGATGCATTCCTTGTACAAAAAAGCAAATTTGGGTTCAGATGCCTTTCTTTATAAATATACTACTGATCTTATACATCTATAAGGCATATTTATTCAAAATACTTCATTTTTGGTATTTCCCATACAAAATTAAGTGACATTTGCGACATCATAACTCCGGGTAGACAAAAACTTACGCCTTCGCACTTCAGGGTTTTTCTAGTTACGCCAGCATCTATCGAATAGCATTGGTCCCATCCGTTATCGTTCCACCAACTGTTTGCCCTTTCCTGCTAAGGTTCTCCCATCCACGCCTTCTAATACTTCATCTTCAACAAGAAGAACAAGTCGTGTAACGTGTTAGCTACTAGGCGCCACTTTAAAAACTCGTACACTTGGTAACTAATTAAAAACCGCGTCCACGCTGAGAACGCTTCCTAAGTTCTCAACGGTTTCTAGAAAATTAACTGAAAAATAGGTAGGCTCAAAGTTCTCAGCTCAAAAGTCATTTCTGGCCGGGAAAATCGCTCCAGAAGCTTGTCCCCGATTTTGCGCAGCGAAACCGGACCGCTCCGCTAGTTTGAACTCCGTCTTGCTGCTGCTCCGCTGGTTTTTGCTTTGCCTGTCCTGTTTTTTTTACTGTTTCTGCAATCAGGGCGTAAGATGGGTTACACACGCCGGATGGCCCATACGCTGGATGCCGCACAGGTCGGAAGACTCCACGCCGGACGGACCGTGCGCACGCCTGGTGACACAAACGCCATATTGCGCATTGGCCGGACGAACCGTTCACACGCTTAACCATCGTGCATTCGTGCCGGACGGATGTGGTCCCATCCTACGCACTGGCTGCAGTATAGATGACGATGATGACATCTCATGTCTGTACTGTAAGCAAGTCATAAGCATCTCAGTCATTCTCATTGTTAGCAACTTCCACACATTCGAATCGTTAAGGAACAAAAAGTGAACCGAAAATGCCTGAAAATTTGAAGAAAGTAAAAATTTTTATGCTTTTTGTTAGGTTACAACGTTGAACAGGGTAATTAGATTAAATTACCACTAAAGAGAACGAGTCGGAAATCCCTCCCCTTCACTTTCACCAACCTCATTCCTTCCTCACTGCAATCTAACCCATACCGCGAATGAACAGTGGCATTCAACGACTGACAGTGGGAGAACACAACGTAAACGATAGGGAAAGGTTATAAATATTAGGTCGGTGCAAATGAAACTTCCGCAACTGCAGTGGTTACATTTAAAATTGCACAGAAAATCGGTGAAGACGATTTGTACGGCGTTTTAGCAAGAATTCGAAAGGACTTGCTTTCTTCTACAAAAGGCTTGCAATCCCACTGCTATAGCCCTTATTATGGCAGAATACACACTTTCCAAAGTACGCCAAAATTCTGGGTTTTTTGGCTATTTTCGTTTTAAAAATCCTATTTCAAAGGCAAAGCCGCGGAAACAGTTATTGATGGTGTTACTTTATTCAACAAGCTATTTGCTATCAAACCTCATAAAGATCATATTTTCTTGAACAAGTTGAGCGGAGATATAAGTCTCGAAATTGGCTTTTGTTTCGAGCGCATATCAATGGTCACTGCTAAGTGATGGTAGGAGCTGGGTGTTCGTGACTGTGTCAGTAGTTAAGGAAGACGACATAGTTGCTAATGAAGCGCAGCATGGCTGTCTGGGGATCCATGTGAAAGTTATAAAGTCAGAAAACTAGAAAATTTCACGTTTTGAGGCATGCCAGCACTCAGCTTTTTCAGCATACTTTTCAGTTTTCAGGATCTAAAAATTTGTGGAGAAGAGCTGTGCGGCTGAAATAATTCTTATGCATTTTACAGGGAGTTCTCTCTTAATCTATCATAAAATTGCATGTCAACATTGCTCCTACGAATGGGTAAAATTCTGCAAAGTGAAGCTTATCGAAACAGACTTTTTGGACATTTTCGACTGTAAAACTCGAGAGTCAGAACTTTTGCAAAGGTTTTAAGTGCATCTACGTTATGCATGATTTTGCGATTCTGGATATGTGTAAGATTGGTCATATAGCTTATGCTGAGCGAAGTTACGGATCGTCAAACTAGAGGTAGTGTTTGCGGAAGTTTCATTTTCACCAACCTAATAATTTCGTTTAAAGGCAGCGTACGCGCAAAACAAAGGTATGCTTTTCTTGCGCTTAACGTGAAGTCCGAATGTAGTTGACACCAGTACGACAAGAAAAACGGAGAAAAACGATGTAGTCACCGTGAAACTGCGCCTGCGACAAAATTGCATTCGCTAGCAGTTGGAAGAGTTAGCTCGGTTTTGACAGGTAATACCCATCATATCTGGATTGCATGTCAACGGATAAGCTAGCTGCCGCAATTTTCACTTGCAATCCTTTTCACTTAAGCGTGCTATCACCGCTAAGAAGCGTACGTTTTTATTGTTTCTGGTCAGCTTGTTGTTCCTTATTCTGGGTTCAAGCAGGCTTTTCGGTCTCGTTTTTTACCCCGAAGGTGCCAAATTTTTGAAGTTTTTTGTTGACTTCTATAATAAAGAGGCTCGGGACTCACGTTTCAGACAGAAGTGCGAACACCTTTGTTTTCCGCGTACGCTGCCTTTAAATGTCGTGTTCCCACCGTTAGGAGGAGGCGACCGCATAGAAAACGTCGAGGAAGTCGCTCCAGGAAACTCGTCCGCGAAAAACTCGCGGAAACTAGCGAAAAACTCGTGGAAAAACGGAAACTCGTCCGCGATCGAGCTTTCTGGGGCGATTTCCTTGCCCAAGAATGAACTGGGAACCGAGAAGCTTGAATCTCAACACACTTTAAAGTTTATCTATCAGGACTCATCGAAAAAAAAACTGCGTTCGGAGTGTGGGTTCTGCCTTTAAGAAATCAACACGCAGCGTTCTTGACCGTTTCGAAAGATAAAAGGCATATCTTTAGAATCCTCAGATTCGCGCCCGTACCAAAGCCCTTTCACTCCAGAAAATCTGTGCTGAACGGTCAGCTAACAGTCGACCTCATCGAATCAGGGGCGTGAGGTAATCACGTCAAATACGAAGTGCAGCTGACAGACTAGATGCTCGGATGAAACTAGAAAAGGCAACCTCTGCCCTTTGGTGGACGTTCATCCAAAACTGAACAGTAACACGTACACGAGGAGGTGATAGACGGGGATCGGCTGAAGTTTGTAAGTTGCTGTGTAGTAAGGGACTATTCATACTTAGGCGGATCCGTCGTCCATCCGCTGCGCCCTGTGTTGAAGGACGGAGTCATGACGGATATGCATTGCGCGGCGAAGCGATGCGATCCGACGCGGCGCGAAATATTCATCCGAGCATGCATGCTTCAAAAAAAGCGTTGCACAACCAAATAAATGGAGAGAACAGGCAGCAATAAAGCTGTAGAGTGTTGAAAATGATTTAAGAACTTGTCGATAATCATTCGCATTCATAAGTTTGGCATGTTAAAATCATCCGATTGTTAGTCGAATCCGTCGAAGTATGAAAGGCCCCTAACTTACATCTATCATCGTCAGCCGAGCTATCTCAAATGCTGTGAATCAGCGAAAGAAAACAGGAAAAAACAAAGTGTGCCGATTATTTCAGCGGGATACATTCCCCACCTTTGGGATCTACGCCGGTCAGTAAATGTGATCCGCGAAACGCTGGGGGTTGTTTGTCACTTTTGATCTATCGCCCAATCCTTGCGCTCCATATTGATCTGGGCAAGAGCGAGTTACTCCTAGTCACAATTGAAGAATTTTTCTTAGAAAAGTGCTGGCGCCTTAAAGCTAACTTCTGTACCGCTAGAGCATAAAGATAGAGAACTTTTGCGGTAATTTAGAGATTCCTCTCGCCTTGCAGTTGTCCGACTAACGATTTCTTGATCGGATCTCGGATGCGAAGCTCCGGACTGTCTAGGATATGTCGAAGAGATATGAATATGAGGTGGGATTGTGCCGTTTAAGTGTTGAGTGACTGGATGATTAAATGTAGCATCTCAACAAAGAAAGCCTAGAAACATGGCCTTTTTTACTTTCATTCCGCGTATTGCATGAGTACTTAAATATCGGTTGAAGCAGTGAGAAATGATGTTAAGTGATCGAGTTTTTACCAGTAGGTCGTCGATTTTCGCTTGTGCCCTGTGATTTTTATTCAGACATCTATGGGTAGTCCATGAACGGTGGAGTGCGTTTGTAGAGTTCAATGTCTCATTTCGCCTCCATATCTATTTATGCGCGTCCGTGTGCGCTGTGAAAGCAGCGCCGGCAAATTTTTTGTTTTGGAAAAAATGCCAGCATTCGAGTAACAGTTTACGTATACTTACCCGTGTACCGTCAAAGTCAAAGCCAATTTGCGTTTCACCGTAGAAATCCTTGTCTTGTATGTTTTTTACACTTTTCAAGAACCTGATAGGAGCACCATTCACTGAAAATACCAAATATTCTTGGCGACATAACACATTTTTTTTCTTCGAGTAGACCGTTTTTCAAACTGTGGACCATAAAGAAACGACGCAGCAACAGCATGCAATAATCCTACTGTAGTCTTATAGTTTGGTGATAAAAAGGAACCAGCGGATCCGGACCTCTCCGCGGTCCTGCTCCGTTGGTTTGAACGGCTTCGCCGTT
>KN550390.1:35109-51425 GCA_000797555.1 Oesophagostomum dentatum | reverse complement strand
AGCGCATTAGCAGATACGCCAAAACGATCTCGGTTATATGTTGAGATGTTCATTGCAGATGTTACGGTGCCTGCTGTTTGCCTTCCTTCCTCTTCGTTTGTTCACTGGCAGCTCTAATCAAGAACAGGTCATGTGTTAATGGAGAATTAGAAGGCGACCGGTGCTTCTGCAGAGACGGGTGGACCGGCGTAATGTGCCATCGGCGGATGAACTGCGACGGCTATGAACGATTATCTAATGGATCGTGAGTCAAGCGTTCAGGAAGCAGTAGAGATAGCCTTTCTTTGTATTAGCCTTGGTGCTTCAGCTGTATCCAGTGTGCGGAGGGATGGCTAGGGCCAGACTGTGATGCCATCAACTGTAACGGCCACGGAACTCCGAATTATGATCTGACGAATTGCAATTGCGAGAAGCCATATTCAGGTAGTGAAAGTGCCTATCTGTAAGAAAACGTAGTAATGCTTTATAGTTTTTTTTTAAATTTTAGAAGGGTGCTGCCTAGGTGAATGTTTGTTTGATATATTTTTAAAATAAATATAAGAGATTTTTCGGTATTTGCAGAACAAGACTTAGTTAAAGTGTATAATCTTTAAAAAAAAACGTGCGGGGAAGGGAAGGCATGTCTGACTGTTGCTGATATTGTTTTTCCATTTATTATTGGTTTCCTTTAGAACTCAAAAAAATTGGTTCTTTTTATAATTTAGCAAATTTACTTCTGCTCATTGTTTTCAAAAACTCACCGTGAAACTGGTTGAGTGATAGTGGTGCTATTGGTGCTATCCAAACAAGTGAACAAACTCAAAGCCAGAAATATTTCTAAGTCATGAAAAATCCGGTTTCCTTCTGCTCAGAATCGAATCCCCTCCTGGAATAATAGCAGTTGAACTCCAATTTTTTTTTAGGAAGAAAGAAGGATCACTGTTGAAATCTCCTAACAGCTCGTTTGCTAAAGGATATCTCTGCATTCTGAGCTCATACATTTCATTCTTAAATTAGCAGCCACAATGACAACGGCGGGTCTCATGGTTTTGACGCTAAATCGTATAAAAAGCCGAAAAAGAATGAATAGCGCGGGACAACCAGGACACATTTTTTGCACGTTTTCCTTTTAACCAACTGAACCAACAGTAAAAGGGTTGTTTAATGTAAGAAAATGGGTAATTTAACAGCAAAATAGTGAGGCTAACCACTACTCCGCTTATTTTCCTTCTCAGTTCTTTGCCTATTTCGCTTCCTACGATGCTACCACCTTTACTTCTTACTTTGGTTTATTACAGCCACTAGTAAAAGTTGTTCCTCCAAATCGGCAAGTATTGAAGATGGATAGAGCTACATCCCTACCTATCCAAAGCGTTTCCACCAATTTCCAGTGACATCAGCTGTCGTAAAATGTTGGAACTGTTTGGATTGTTTTCGATGTTATTGGACAAACAGTTTTTTTTAAAGCTAAACTGTTTACAAACATAGAGCTGCTCTCAAAGAAATGTAAATTATCTTGAAGAAGTCCAGAGTAATAAAATAATAAGACAAATTTGATCTTTTTTACATCAAATCAACGCGTGAATGTTAGGCAGTCGATCAACGGCGATAAATAGCTTTTAAAATGTAACTGTAACAGCTTTTTCACAGCTCAATAATGTTTCTTTTTTTGTGGCTCCGCTACATCGCAAGCAGCTTTGTTGACATAAACCACCTAAACACTTTACGAAGCTTCAGCCTATCGTTATCAATTTTATCCTCATCTATCCTCGTATTATGCGCCTCACTTAACACAGCTGGCACTATGTCGCTATTTCTTTAGGTGGGATTTTAAATAAGAACGAAGGGGTTACCTTTTTCTCATCGGAGTATTTTTGATCTAAAATGAACTTCGTATTTTATATCATCTGCCATGCTAGATCAAATGGAGTACTCGGCACCTTTAGTACTGTTTTTCTGGAATTAGTAAACCTTCTTACGGGCCTGGAAGTTCTGTTCAAACCTACAACAGTTACATACTAGCCTGACCGTTGCGAATCGATCTAAGACATTACCGCAGTTCTGGAATTTTCAGCAGTACCAGTACTTACAACTTCGACTGATGCACGCGAGCAGGAATATTTTCCCCTCTTTGCTCATTTACATGCCCAAAATTAAATAATTGTCATACAACATTTTTATGCATTTAATTGGCACTTTTGAATTCATTGTGTCTCAGATAATCAGGTAACTATAGAGGGATTCACATCTAATTTCGCGAAAAAAATGACAGGAATTTTTGGAGAACAGCGATGTAGAGTTGATAAATCCAACGGTATTCACTCCTTTGTGAAAAAGGTGTCGTCTCAGCCAGTTGATCATAGCAACGCTATTGCTTTCGCCGTTCTTCACCATTCATCATGCTTTTTAGGACAGTTCTGTGAAACATTTGTTACCAAAGATGTTTATTCCTACTACAACAATATCGTCTCACGGACAGGAGCTCTCGGCGTACTAGCCTGTATTCCTCTTTTGATCATCTATGCAAGTGAGTGAGGGTTCAAGCCCATGGAGTTTCTCCACTAATCCTTAGCATCTGCATCTTAGACTGTAGGAATCTTTTTTTTCTGTTAAAGACTACAATTCAGCTTGCGATCGCTACGCAAAGAGACGCCAACGAGAGCGAGTTGAGAAGCACCTGACGGGGACGATGATCAAGCAGCCGAACAGAACTGTGAACCGGAACGCGATCGAATCACTGTTACACAGTAGTGATGAAGAGTAGCGACTCTCATGCAAATATTCTCGCTAGCCTTAAGTCAGGAAAAAATCCTTGAAAATTTTCACTTGGTAATAATTTGCAGGAATAAAATTTCCACTTAATGTACGCAGCATCATCGAGAAGAACATGGATAAAGTCCTAAAAGTAAATGGGAGCTGCATATCTGATACGTCATCAGCGAACGCAATTCCGACATTGATATAATCACGAATATTTGCTAGTCTGATGACTAATCATAAGCGAGACTAGTAAAGTTCGTGAAAGTTTTACTTAAAGAAAGCCCTTTTAGAAAAGGAGCAATTTCAAATGATCCAGTCATATAAGTATAAATTTAAGATCGCCTACGCTGCTAACACACCAGATACACTTTTCGGTTCGGCGAGAGTATATCACAATACTAGTGACAAACATATTCTTGCTTTGCATGGTTAAAGAGGTGTTTGGCTAAATAGATAACATCTCGAGTTTCTTCATTTAAGCTCCTCGGAAGCTTGCTAAACGTCATCCAGTAAAGCAGTGCTGACGCCACTTACGACTTGAACTAAGAAATGTTAATAATGCTGAGGTTCATCGAAATCTGTACACTCCATCCATAGTCTTAGTTATATAAGTGGGAAAGAAATCCTAAAGAGACAGTTGAAGCTGATCTTGGTGTCTTTTCGACCAGATGTTTAAGGGGAGAGCTCATAAATCTAGCCAGGAGAGAGCTGCGCGATGTCTTTTACCTAACAGTCCAACATAGCACCTCTCTCTGCGACAGATCACTGAAGTTACAAACTTTTCCATGTTTGTCTTCACCCGATTGAAACTTTGCTTACTCTCATGGTCAGTGGTAAGTGCGCGCCATTGCTGCAACATCTGAAAATACAGGCACTTCAACGTAGATTACGCATCACTTCTATAGCCATCCATTCACCTCCTTGGCCATATTTTCATTTTTCCTACTCACTCACATCTTCTCCCATCTTGTCCATGTCTGTTCAGTTCTCTTCCCTTTGACGAATCTCTTGTCCTAATTCCACTTCCATTTTGTCGTCTCTTTATGATGTCCCTATTTTCATTTCTCCCTCCGTCTCTCGTGCGTTCTTCCACACTGTAGCATTTCGGCTACGCTTCCCCCCTCTTCATTTGCCGGCATCTTGAGATGATTTCTTTACTCAAATGTGGGTCGTGTTTCTTGTTCTTCTCTTTTTTCCTGTACATCTTCGCAGGGGCACCGAACGAAGAAAATTTTGAAAATAAACAAACTGCATGCATGAAAATCACTTCAAAATGCTAGAGACGAGGTTGCTCAAGTTGTTTCTGACCCATAGAGAGGAAAATTACGCGGAAATCTGATTCTATTTTTAAGTCAAAAAGCTTTTGGTGATCCGCGGACACCTATGTAAAAATTTTTTTCAGTGGAACCGTTAACCTAATCTAAATGAGGCCATCATAGCAAAAGGATGACATTTTAAATTGAGCAGGTCCTATTACCCTTCCCCCCCACCCCCACTACACAAACCCCACACAAGCCCCTGCGTACTCACTCCCACGGAAAACCCGTGACGACTCTGCGGGACGGGGTTGCTTTGTCAAACGGATATCATTTTTGAACTCAAGAGCTCAAGCTACCCCCCCCCCCCCTGCACCTCACATTCTCCTCTGTTTCTGTCCGCATATTTACGTAAAAGTACTAAGGAGTCTTTTCAGTCAAAAAGTTAAGGAATCTTTTTAATTTTCGTTTCGTAAATTAATCTTGCGTGAAAACTAAAAAAACTTTTGAAATGTTCTCTCCTGCACTAGTCAGTAAGATAGAGAAAATTTGGGTTGTGATTTGACAGTTATATTTCTTATCGTGGAATATATAGAAAGAATAGTATATCACTTCATATCTTTGTTAAAGCTTCAGTTTACTCCGTGTAGAATTCTCAAAAAGAGTTAGTAGCAACAGTTAACGTGATGGCAAACTGAGCTGTTCACTAGTGCACGCTTGCGGGGTCGTCAATAACGCGCTTATTTTGAGGGACCCGAGTTTTGCCCAGTGTTCGTTTTTTGAATAGCGCTTGTGATTCTTTTTTTATTACAGATTCACAATATCAATTAGTTCCACAGTGCTGCCGCCGCCACATCCAATTTTCTGTACTCGTGATTTTGTACCACAATTATTTAATATGGCGCCTATGTGCGGGGGAGCAGTTATGTTTAGAGGAAGCCCTACTAATCCATTCGCGTCATTTCTCTAAAATTTCGTGAATGTATCATACCACAAACAGCATACCCTTAATTTTCCTTCTTACCTACGCAGATGCTACCTGCTTCACTGTTCTCACGCGATCTCTTACTCTCTGGTCAGTTGCACAGGAGCTCTCTTACTGTACCCGTTTCCAGCCAGATCCTTCGTAACTCCTCCATGCATTTCTCTTTCCTAAACTAGTCTATTTTTCTATAAGCGCCCTGTCTAATCACGCTTCACGCTAACCATTGTGTTCCGAAATCCACCAACGCATGGAATACTATAGCAAGGAGCTATCGACCTGTATAAATATATGATAAACACAAGTGTTATACAACTGGTTAAACTTATTACCGTGGCAAATAAAATGGATTTCGGATCGTGGACACCGGATAACCCCCCCCCCCTAGGCAGGGTTAAGCGTACCGATGCGACTCATTTGCCTTCAGGGCGACCCCTCCCCCCTTCTGAGCAGAGATTTTCGACCTCCTATTGTGGGTGAAATAGAACATTGAAACAGGGAAGCATAAACAAGGCTAAGACTAAGGAATGCAGAAAATGCCATCAAAACTGGCTAGAAAGCTGCTCCGCAACGGACACGCGCGCGGTGCGGTTCGCTTTGAAAAAAAACCAGGAAAAGTAGGGTGCACATAAACTCGACTAACTTGCGCAAAGCGGGAAAGAATTGAAAGCTTTTCCATATGATTTAAGAGAGGAAGGTCTGCGCTATCGTGCAGACTAAGCAAAACTTTAGAACATGCTTAATTTCGAGAATACTACACGCTCAAACATAGCTGCTTTCTGATTTTTAGAAAAAGTAGGGGTAAGAGAATCAAGCGCTTATCTTCCCCATCGCGAAGTTTCAGTAAACTTTATATAGCTACGGAAACTAGAAGACTTTCTCCATCTCTGGCTAGAATAGTGCCGTAGTCCGACATCGTTTTCTACAAATTAAGTTGATGCGACTGAAGGTTGGTTTTGATGCGACTCTTGGCTTCGGTCGCATCTCAGTCGCATCAAATTATTTCCCTTAAAAAGGAAGAACTACAAGGTCTTTTTTAAGCACTAGAATAGGGCTAATCCTCTAGTTTCTCCTGGCATACAGCATTTCCTGAAAGCCTTTACCGCGAAGCAAATAATCGCCGTTTTTTCAACCATACTTTCGATGAAAACCGAAAATTACCAATGTTTGTCGCTGTACAGTTCTTCAGGATTTGAGTGTTTTGGGAATTCTTTTAGAAGATTCTATAGAATGAATCTTCTTCTTTGGAAAGATATATAAAATGAACGAGTTTGTTTCTTTTTTCGAGGACTTATGCATGTTTCTGCGAACCCTAGTTTTTCCGTTTCTTAAGAGTTTGTGCGCTCCACGGGCGTTTGCGCGCTGCAAGGGCAAATGTTGTGCTAAGCTAAAATTTGAGCTTCTTCATGCTTGTGCCGCATAGCCTCAGTGCATACGGAAGGTTAGCCCTCATTTCCCTTTTGGGGCACTAATGTAGTTTATCGTTAAGGTCGCCGTCGTCCTGAGCATTTCGAGAAAATCTTGTACAGAGATGAGTTTCAACCGCAGGAGATTGAGAGGCTGTGATCTAAAGTTTGCGTGGAGTCCCCTCTCCACATCACTGCTATCTCATTTGGTTCTGCGTCAACTCAACGGCGACCCCCCTCCCCTCGAGCGACATAGCAAGTCGATCCCCCGTTGCGACTGTCGCAACTACGCTTGACCCTGCCCCTAGGTGTTGCTTCAGTGCAGCAATATTTGATTTTTGGGAACTGGACAATGCCGTGAGGAATAAGCATAAATACAATATTTTCACTTACAAATATATTTCGATGACTGTAAAAAATAGAAAAAAGTGTTTCTGAGAACCTCTATCTAAATAAACGGGTTCTCGACCCGGATATAAGCGAATGGTAGACTTCGCGGCGCTCAACGTAATGCTGAGCAGCCATTAAGCGGAGTTATACCGAAGACACTGTAGGCGCACGGGTCTGAGAACTGACTGTTAATGATAACCCATTCGCTACATAGATTTATAAAACATTCTTTTAGTAAGGTATAATGTTTGGTTTCCGGCACCTGTGCACTGGTTCTCTAAAAACTCAGTGATCACACTGCAAAAAAAAACAACAAAAAAATAGAAAGCGTTAGAAGGAAATAAAATATAACACACGCAAACTTTCAAAACTGTAACGACTATGCCTGCATTGTGTAACAAAAAATCATGAAAAGGATAAAAAACTCACCTTAATTTCGGAAGAATAGAGGGATACAGGGATGCTCACCGTCCAGCGAAAAAAAATTCCTGGAAAATTTTAAGCTAGTCTGTTCCCCCACCGCATACTGTACCCCTGTTGTGGCAGTTGAGCTCCTCGACGACTGCGTCCCAATCGATGCAACTGAATTCCAGAGAAACGAATGCAAAAAAACTTTAACCGCTTTGCGATTCTTACTTCTTGTCAGCTTTCGTGCTGAGATGGAGGATTCGATTACGGTGTTGCTGGCGTCCCTTGGGGCTTTACTTTCTTCAGTCGAATGGACATACGGCACAGGTAGAATTCATTTCGTGACTTTTACAATGCAGGAGACGCTTCAGTAAAATAACTACAAACAAAAATAACATACGGTGAAGAATGTTGGACGGTAACCATCAGAAACTATCTACGAAAATGTCATAGCCCATCTACAGCTTGAGTAGATATATGCTTTAACCGTCATCTTAAATAGGTGAATGTGAGTAAACTGCAGCTAGAGGAACATCTAAGAACACATTTCTTTGAAAATGGGAGTCACTGATAGTTGTGGAGTAATTTCATCCTATTCTATAAAAATCTTGGCGCAGTATCAATCAATGTTCTTATAGAAATTCTGCCCTCTCATTTCACATAAATTGATCAATGAGATGAACAGCTGGTCAAGGAGGTCGGTTTGCAGCGTCTAATGTCTGTTTCATAATGACGATATAGGAGAACATCGCACTATTTAGTTTGCGCGACAGAATTTGTCGATCAGGTGCAGGCCAATCTCAATTTTCGCATTGTAAGGCGTGAAAGCCACAGCAGCCTCTGCACTGTACTTCAGAATAAAGAACACGAACGAAAAGGAAGAAAACAGGTAAAACTCACGTCAACGGTATATGCATTAGTTTAATCGGAGCTCGAACATGTTGCACAGCAACAGTAATCCAAATATCTGACCAGGTGCTCTCTGAACGATGGCGGCAACTCAAACATGGGTAGCATAATCTAAGTCTAAAAACAT
Organism: Oesophagostomum dentatum; assembly: GCA_000797555.1. Classification (NCBI taxonomy): domain Eukaryota; kingdom Metazoa; phylum Nematoda; class Chromadorea; order Rhabditida; family Strongylidae; genus Oesophagostomum; species Oesophagostomum dentatum. The sequence goes on along the minus strand of KN550390.1, from coordinate 43,208 downwards.
TAGGCAAGGAACAGGAACTAGGAGAGGTTTACCTACTTCGCAAGTAAACTGGAAATTGGAAAATAATGTGCGAAGAGGAAAAAACGAGTAGAATGCGGAAGATAGTAGAACCAAGGATAAGAAAGGGTGAGAAAGGGAGGCATGACGGTTCTGATCTACACGATAATCAATGACTAGCTGAACTAGCTCGGGGTCACACACGCCGGTTGGCAAGGGGCGGTGCTTCTTGGATCCTTACTTGCATTACTAGCCTCCTCACCCCCCCCCCCCCGACCCTTGTACCATACAGCTGTAACCCTACTATTCGCTACTCCGACTCTGCAACCTTATTACTATTATATTACTTGTACTATTATATTATTGCTGTTATGTACTAGTACTACTACTACTTTGCATGCTAGTATTTATTATTTATGCTAGTACTTTGCACGCTTCTACTATGCAGCGGGGTTGCTGGGTGAAGCGCATGCGGTTGGGTAGGAGGAGCTGGGGATGAATTGGAGGTATGGGGTAGTGAGGTCAAGCGAGGGGGTAGTGTGGGTGCAGGGTGGCTGGAAGAAAGGTAGTTCAAACAGGATACGGCAAGGAGTTGAAACTCTAGAGCACATCAAAGAACGTTGTGCACTTTTGCTAATTTTTTTTCAATTTCAATTCGGGCCGGAGCTGCCCTATAAAGACCTCCCGCATATTTCGCACTGAGGACCAATGGAACCGCGCTGTCGACATTCTATAGAAAGGTAGGTTTTTTAGGGCTCTTTTTCTTCTGCCAACATGGTTGTTATGGTGGAATACTTATTCGTTCGACCTTACGTTTCGACAACTCGTCATCATCAGAGGTTTGAAAGGGACTGTAGTTTACTGACCTGTGCTCTATGCCTCAGAAGTCGCTCATATAATAATGCAAACGGAAGTAGCTCAATCGTTACGGATACACACTTATTTTTGTTGTTTATGAAGGGATTTCCAGACGCGAAAATCCATGACGTCTCCAGCACTTTTCACGCAGTAATCTATGTTTCGTATGCAAGTACTGACGTCGAAATCGTTCCCATTATGTACTTGCACCTTATATTTTCCCAGTGCTGATGGTTAAACCTCCCCGTCTTTTTTCAATTTCAGGTAAGGCCCGAGATGCCCTGCGAAGACCTTCCGCATCGTTCGCGCTGAGGACCAATGGGACCGAAAGCTCAATGGAGAATGGGTAAGACTGCGGAAGAAACTAAACTATCAATGGATATCATATAAGACGCCGCCAACACGATGTAGTTGTCGAATAGATTTGCCATGATAACAAACATAAATGAAATAACAAATGAAATCTGCATACGAAAATGAGATCATCTATTAGGTTGACCGACAAATTCTGTGACACTTTTCGTTTTTTCTTGTAGACACCTGTAAAAGCCCACAATTTTAAGCTTCATTTTAAAAAATTTTTCATTTGTCCAGATTAGTCACTAAAGCTGCTCGAAAAGCGTTCTCTTGAGTCGCTCCAATAAACGTACTGCAATTTCAAAAGGCGAGCGAAGACATCTGCAGAAACATCAGAAGTACGACGGCAGAAGGACTTCGAAACGTACATTTTTAAAATCTGCACTGCTCTTTTTTTTCTGAAGAATAAAGCTTCCCCCATTTCTACGTTTACAGATATGCATTAGGCACAAAGTTGAGCTGTTTGTAGCTGATGGTCCCATTTAGCCGAATGAGAATTGGCTGAGTAATCTCTAAAAATTTATTGGAACTACGACCCTTTCACGTTCATGCCTTGAAACTCTGCGCATACGATAACATCCCCCTTCTTAATTCTTACCTTTGCTAGAAAAGCTTGCGTTTTTTTTTCAGATTTTCAGATTAGTAGGATAGAATTGTTTGAAAGTAATTCGCGCCTTTTTTACGAAAACTTCAACATGGTTCCAGAAGTGCGAGCAACGCGAGCACACTAAAAAAGTGAGAGGTCCGGCGTAGCCGGAATCTCAAACTTGTTCAAGGTATCAGCATTTGATGTCTTGAATTTACTTTCTTAACAGTTTTTGAGCCGAAGTGTATCACGTCAAAAGTATGCCATCCGCAACAAAATTGCTTTGCAAACCAGAATTGGAAAGTATATTGGGGCATCCGTTAAATGGGAGCGGCAGCAGTTTCAGGGGACGTATCTGGGATTGGATCTACCTCTATGTATTGCTATAATTTGCGCAAATGAAGGTTTGATGTAGTAATGTGGATCAAATAACTAAAAAAATATTTCTTAATAAAGAAGCATCATTGAAAAGGGACATAAGGACAAGCGCAGATTTTATGAACGGACCAGCTTAAAAAGATACTCAGCGAATTGAAAAACCGCACCTCAAAACCCACACGATTACCAACTAGGACATCACAAAGCGTGTTATAGCCGATCTAATAGGGTTTTTCATCTAAATTCTTGATAAATATAAATAAATGACGCTCATATCATTACTGAAGATTAATAAAGACCGTTCCACAGGCGATGCTATCAAATGTCTTCACTCCAGTAATTTTCAGCTCTGGGAATAGAACTACGTAAAAAATTAATTTTGTGGGCTATTGTTGTACGCAAGTACATTCATCTGTATTTGCAACCCATGCTAATAAGTGAATGGGCAAAGGTTACTAAAGGGTCTAGACAATGATACGATGGCTTGAACATCAATTTTGGTCTATTGTAGAGATTTTCAGCAAAGAAAGGAGTGTGACTCTTAGCAGTGTTACAAGCACTTTGTTTCTTTTTTCTTGACAGGTTTCGAACGAGGGCTATACTCTTCATTTAAGAAGCAGCGAACCCTGCAAATATATCAGTAGAAGCAGTGACTTTTCTGCTCAAGTATTCGAATAGATCTCATCACAGAAATTAGCTTTTTGAAAGCACACAGCTTCTTAACTCGCAAGTCATTGCAGGATATGCACCTGTGCACCTGTCTTCCTGTTTAGATCAAAATGTATTATTCACTACTTATTTAAATTTGTTGCTCCCTGGCCTTCCAGTAACAGAACAGAATCATGAAGTTTCTTAAATAATGAAGCATTGGGTTTTATGACAGATTTCATTAAAATTCTTTAAAAAACACTCTACGACAGCGAAACTTCAATTCGTGTAGAGTGTAAAGCACATTTTACCGCTAATGCTCAGCCAACTTCGGCCTACGGTTACTTTTCATTCTAGCCTAATTTGCGAAATTTTATAGAAATACGGCATATATTAGGTCGTTGCAAAAGTCTTTGGACACTCAGGAGATTCCTATTTTTTCTGATAATGTGTCTGTTTGCTGCTTTTCTTTTTATTGGTATATCTGCACTGAAGCCTTGTCACTTTACTCACCTTACTAGATTCTGCCCATACTGCTTTGAACTCCCATAAAATGATAACTCTTGACATGCATAAAATGCACCTTTCAGTTGTAAAAATTTTACACGCGCTAAAGTTTTCAGAGCAAAAGGAAAAGTAAATCTTATGATAGAGGAAGATCAACTCTATCTGATCGCATGTTTATTTGCTTCCCATCTTTTCCAGGAATAGGCTCTAAAATTAAAAATGGCTTGGACAACCACTGAGTAAGATTTGAACCTAGCTTCCGGCGATTACCTCTTTCATATGAACCACCACTTTATAGCTCTACCTTACTGCTTTTTTGGGCCACCACAGGAGTTTTCCGCGAAGTTGCAGAGCTTTAGAAAATTGAACTTTAATTTTTGACTCTACATGGAAACTCGTTATGGAGCATAGGCAAGGGTGATTTTCGATTTCTTTGTGGCATTCTTGACCACTGGTTCTCAACTACCCTTCCTTTCCTATTGGAAAGATCGTGTCTCACCTTATCCGGGAAAATAGTATGGCACTAAATCGTCGGAATTACCGGGGATTACTCATCTCCCAATCCCAGGTTCTCAAAAAATAAATTATGCTGCAGAATAATTCTAGAATGGAGAGCATCCATCCTATTACAGTGCCTTTAGCTTTATGCGGAGGAGAACTAAACGCTACTTTAATTTGACTGTCCTGACTCAGAAATGCCTTGAGAAATACCGAAAAGTTTATTTTCTGTGCAGCATACGAATCATGCATTTTCTTCTGAAGCATGCTAAAAAATCGTGGGAGCCTCAATGCCCAAAACTCTCTTTATACCGGTACTCCCTCCTTTCAAAGGATCAAGTGATTGGTTTGCTATCTTGTTTTCTGAAGCGGAGAAAAATTGGCTAGCTAAGGGTCCGGAAAATGGTACTCAAAATGTTTTTCATTTGTAACTTTTGTAGATAGAAAGAGATGTTTCGTATCTCACTGCTACATAAAGTGGAGACCTCGCGGATAATAGCTACGGATATGAGATTATGAGAATTATTTAACTTTCGAAATTACAGAGGTTGGAAGAAACACCTTTGCGTGTCCAAAGACTTTTTCAACGACCTAATAGTTGTGACGGCTAATCTCACCAAAAGAAAATTAATAAAATCCACAACAGACAACAAAAAGGGTTCTCCCGCAGTATTTCCCAAATCGACGAATGCACTGGTATACAAAATATGCCAAAAGTCGTTTCCGTTCGTGAAATATACAAGATTAGTGAGGATGGTCTGTAGTTTTTGCGCGCACTGAATATCAGGAGATCTAGGCGTCACCGTTACCGTACATCATTTCTTATGGTTTTAAATTACAAGTTCTTGCTATATGTGCATTTATATTCATGTTTTTTTTCCAGCTTGCCTCTGATGGAACTGTCAAGGTACGTTATTGCATGGAACATGTAGGACACCTTGCGAAAGCCACAGCTTTACCACTTTCCATGGGCTATAAACAAGCGATAGGACCTCACCTACGACTACGCCTTGATCCGAGGAGTGATGAAAATGCTGCATTTGGAACCTCGGCGCTGACCATACGGGCTTACTGATAGCGACATTTGCAAGCTCCAGAAAAGATTATCCCATCTTCCTTTCCGATTTCATGAAGACGACTTTCACTCGGTGATGACTCCACTTAGGATGGGTGACAATGTTGACTGCATGAGACTTTTCGGGCTACCCACCTCTGAAGATATTACAGGATTCTGCCTCATTGCCTTAACGCAAAGGCATGTGGAAATATTGAAGTGCCACATCAGAAAAGACATATCATTCGACAATACACACTGAAGTACCCACAACCTGAAGCTGACAACTTTGAGGTTGTAGACGACCACCGGCGAGAAATCCCTGCTGGTTTAACCACGCGAACAAAACTGATGAGAAAGAGAGTATGTATTTCTTTAAGGGAACCAAGAATGTTTTTTGCCATAATACTTCCTTTCGGATGACACGAATGTGCTCCGGAATGGATACATAGATAGATGTTCCTTGAAAACGACACGGCGAAATTGCTTTTTTCGTAGCACTGAGCAAGATTTCGGCTAGAAAGGTGCTCGAGACGTTTTGGATCCTGAAGAAGAGTCCAGCAGAACAAGAAGAATGAGTGTTTATCTGTGATGAGTAACTTCTTACCCTTTGTATCGTTATGCGAGTTGTGATCGCAGTGTCGCTACTCCGCATCACGGTGGATCTAATGAAGGTTCGTTTTCCGTCTTGAGCATTTCTAAGCTAGCACGTTTGACTGAAAGCCAAGAGCTAGAATTATTGGATGAGACTTTTGGTGGTATCGATCCCAGGTTTGAAAGTCACGAACCACTTTCAGGCCACTGTCGACGACGAGACGTCGCAACGTAAGGCAAAAAGGACAAGAAACTTTTTCTGGAGACTTTGCCTGGTATTCATTAAAAGCAAATGGAGCTAGGGCAATAGCGTGTAAAAGCGGTTCTTCAGGTTAAGAGAAGAAAGGAAGATGAAGTACTGCGCGTAAGGTAAAACCGAAATTTAGAAGCATTGATGTATAGCCACAAAGCTGGTCAAGCTGGTGGCCTTGTTCTTTATTTGAGCATCAGCAATGACAGTCAAAAAGAGGAGGTTCATTAGGAACAGCTTAAAAAAACAATGAAAAATGCTTCGGCTGGAGGTGGTAAGGCGAGCAGGTGGAGAACTCACTCTTCTTTTTCGGGGTGGCCTTTCATTGTTCGCTGATTTACCCGCCGCGCCTCAATCAGACCACCGATCCAGGGCTCTGGTAATCGCGAGATCACCTTAAAGAACGTATCCGCCATATCGCTCAAAGAACGAAGGCGCGGATCAATTAGTGGTGGGTTAGAATTTCTCCGGATCTCAACATGCTCCCCTCTCCACTAACACCTGTCTTCAGATCTGACTATCCATTAGGTGACACTGCTCCAGGGCCTTCTGTGCCGCTTCTTGAAGCCTTCTTTCCTTGCGCTTCCGTACTCACTTGAGGTAACTTTTTGACACTCGACTGTCGCTAACTGCCGGCTTTCCTGGCAATCTGCTTCCTGACGAGATCCAAAGCAAGTTTTATTACGTAAACACCGACAATAAACTGCTCGCCGCGCAACAGAGGAGTGACCGCAGATGAAACAAAACACCACCTTTGGTGACATGGTCCTGCCTTCGTTCTCGACAAGCAGTCAGAATGTCCTAACGCATTCATGGACTTCGTTACCAAAGTTCCTTATGACGGCAAAACAACAATGGAAACCAAATCAGCTAGCACACTGTCGCTCCTTCAACTCATCTATTCCCTCTCCTACTTCTACACCTACTCCTTCACCTCCTCCAACATTATCTTGAGGGAGAAGCCGAACTCCACAGTCGAAATACTGCAAAACTCAACTTCACTCAGGACGAAGATGGAGTTTACCGCATTAATGCACGCATGGCGAAGTCTGATCTGTGTGGGACCTGCTAAAAACCAATCTTACCGCTACCGCTCATCCTCTTACCAACATGCTGGTCAGATTCTCCGTGAAAATATGTTCCACTGCAGTGTCTTTCTAGGATAATGCGGATAGTACTAGATTCCCTATGATAGACGTGCTATGAGCACAGTTATTTCTGAGCTTACGCGGGCAAGGGACATCAAAGACGTTCCATCCTAATCAGCTCGACCTACCCAAAGCACGAGGTCCCCGAGGCCGTCCTTTCCAACAAGTTGGCCTGGGCTATTTTAGGCCTCTTTCTGTCACTTTTGATCGAGGTCCGGCACATAATGTATGCATCTGCCTTTTTACTTGCATGGATACACACGCCTTGCACCTAGAATTGGCTGTTGATAACTGCACCACACACATATTTTTGCATTCAGAAGGTTCATAGCACGACGTAGCGTTCCAGAATCAGTTCTGAGTGACAGCACATCAATGCTCAAACTTGGACAGGAGATCCTGGACAACGAACCAGCCAAAATTGAGCAAGATCTAGCCGTTCAAATATTTGCCGCCGAACAAGACCTCAAGTGGAGTTTCATTACTTCGTCGTTCCCGTGGAAAGGCGGTTTCTACGAGCGGTTGGTTGGATCAGTGAAAATGGCCTTAAAAAGACCATCCATAAGCAGATCATTGACCTGCGGATATTTGAAGCTCTGCTCACTGAGGTTCAGGCATCGCCAAAAACTCGCCCGATAACCCCAACTACTACTAATCCATAAACAGAAACATATGTACTACGGCCAGTAGATCTCATTAGCCCCCAGTTCAGTTTAGGACTTGTGAATGGGGCAAGCAGCCTACATAGTACATACTACGATCCGTCAGTTATGGACTCTCACGCGTTTATTATATCCTACTACAATACCCTCTGCACTGCACTACAACGTTTCTAGTCGTTCTGGTGCAAGGAGTACTTATTAGACCTTGCAGAGAGAAATAACCCAATCCGTGGTAAACGGCAAGGAGCTCATAGCAGGCCTAAAGTTGGAGAGGTTGTTTTGATCCAGCAAGAAAATGCGCCGACGAATTCGTGGCCGCTTAAAGTCACAGTAGATCTACACAAATCAGTCAACGGGGCTCTACGGTCTGTTCAAGTACGAACATCCACAGGACACGTCCTAGAGCAGTCTATTAAAGGTAGTGTTCGGTCCCAAAATCGATATGAAGTTCTCTACAGATTCTATCATTAAAGGTTACCCTGAGCATCCCTACCACAGTTAAATGAATGAAAAACGCCTCCCGTTGCTAAAAATGGCAAAGCCCTGCAGCAAGTGAAGCCGA